>VWZY01009796.1:747972-774771 GCA_013399075.1 Chloroceryle aenea
ACAATATCAAAACAGTATTATCACAAATCTAGCAGTCCAACCAGTGACAACCGTGAGATAATTCTTTATAAGTAACTTACAGTCACATCTTGAAACTGGAGGCGCAGAGCAGAGCCTGATGGTTGTGGTCGGCTGGTGATCTCTAATATGGTTCTTAACAGAATATCTAGCAGGCTGTTTACAATCACGTCAATTTCTTCCAGGACAGATTTTTCCTTAAATAATAAATAAAAAATTTACTTTATTTTATTTTTAAATAGAAAGAAAACAGGCATATTTCCTCTGAATTCATTTTAGTGACAAATTGTAGTTTTACAATGCATGTTACATTTGAGAAACAAGGATTATTCTTTAATTAAAATATTGGTTAACTCCATATTTTTTTCTACCTATTTTCAATTAATTACATTGTATTGAAATATAAAGGATAGTTATGGGGATGACTCTGAATATGTAAGCATTCATCAAATTAGTATAGCTCTATTTTCAATTAATGTTTAGAAGAAAGTATTAAATAATAAACAAGAACTTTTGGGGCAAGATTTTTATAGGTAACACCCATATGTTTTCTGGTGAAATCATCAAGAGAGGCCTATATTCAAAAATTAGAACTCTGTTTTCACACTTTGAAACTATCACCAGAAAGAAGCAGATAGCGCTCAACCTTCAAGACCTGCTTCAGCAGTAAAGACCAGCTACATTGCTTTCCATCAGCTGAGTAGCACAAACAAATTAGTCACCTATGGAACACTACAACTGCTTATACACAACATCAGTACAAAGGAATTAGAGTGTTCACTGCCAAAACAGGCTGTGAATACTTTAATTACGTGCATGAAAACACTTCATGAAGTTGTAGTTACTTTTCCTTTTAAATTCAGATGGAAATGTATTTTCCCTGCTTCAACTGTTTTTTCTGTCTCTACTGCAGCAGACAATACCATCTTAATCAGAGCAGTTTCATCCACAATTTAAGATGACAGACATTTCTTCTCAGAAAGAAACACTTCCTAATCAAATGCACACAACCAAACTAAAACTCATCTGACAAATAGATTACTTAACTCTGCTAACACTGATGTGTAGGAGTGATTTTTTTAAATTTTATTTTCTTCCTACACACCCAAAGCATATGATTTGTAACAAAACTTAAAACTCCTGTTTGGAGTCGAGCTAAATCTAGTATCAGGGTGGTGTTCTTTATCCCTTTGTTTAGTATCAAACCTGTTAACTTTGTTACTTATGAAGGCAGCCAGTATACAGTGTAGTTAGGAACTGTATCAAACAAGAGGATTCATGCACAAACTGCTATTAGAGTGCACAACAGCCTTAAGTTTGCAACTGCCTAACTGCAAATTCACTTCTCCCTGAAAGTCTAAATTATCTTGTTTACCACGGAAGGAATGAGGTTCTGAACTGATCCACAAAAATCATATCAGAGTCACCAAATGTTGAATACTCTCAATAACTCAAAGACTACTAAAAATAGTAATTGCGTATCCCTAGAGAGTTTTATGCAGACATTGTGTACATTCCTGTCTTGGTGGCTTCCAAAAGCTCTCCTGACATTAAGGTATGCCTTCCTCCCAGTCCAGAACCACAGCTACGCTTTATCATCTATAATCTTGTGATGAGTATTCTACTAATCCAGGAGCAGCTGCAATGAAAATGTTGCTACAGTGCCAAAGTTGCAAGCCACATCTATATCAAATCACTGATGGAGCAACTTTAATTGGTGACAATGATATGAAATGAAGAAACACATAAAACAGTTCTTGCTAATGCATTACAATGTTATGTATGCTGGCCTTGATGTGCACGTACCACACTAACTACAGGCTATGTTTGTTCTTAAATTTCTTCTATCCCTTTGCCTGTCAGAACCGATCATTATCACCACACATTTGCAATACACCTATCTAAGCTGGCTCCCATATGCAGCTTTCACATCTGATTTTGCAAATACAAATACATAAACTGGGCACAAAGTTTATCAGTTAATGACCAAGTGCAACCCCCCTTTGCTATACTAGTAACAATCTAATTACCTGTATCAGTCCTGTGTTCCCTATGACTAAACAGCCTACAAGAGAGAATGCCTCTAAAAGAAAATGGACATTTCTTTCTGATCAACCCAACACTTAGAGAGAGTCAAAGCTTGGCAGAACACTCTGCATTATAATTAAAATACTCTTGCATGGGAATAAAAGGCTCGTGAGAAATAAAAATAACATATTTATGCAGAATTATTACACAGACACCTCTTTGAAATACTCTTGGTTAAGGTCCAGTTTGTGTCATTAAATGTCACTGAGCCATATAAAGAAGTTCAACACCTTGTGGATGTGACATGGTGTTTACTCACTGAGCTGTTCTTCTTGATGAGGCAAAATATGTTGCTAAGGATACGTGCGCACATTATAAGGTCCTTCTGTTCTTGTAAATGCATGTGGAGATGATGTAAAACTACTGGAAGAAGAATGTATCGAGAATCTGAAAAAAAGAAAGAAAAAATATTTTGAGTAGGAGTTTCTCATAGAATCATTTAATTTTAATACAGACATAAAATGTCTTCAGCCAAAACCGGTATTTCTTATAAGAAGAAGCTTTTACTCACAGTTTTTATAAGCAGAAGCTTTTACTTCATAACCACAATATCCTAAAGCAAATATCTGAAGAATAAACAATCTGCTGAAAGTCAGAATGTCATATCATGAGAAAACCACCACGGTGTGGAATCTACTATATATAACAGAAAATTTTAAGTACTTTTTGAATTGTCATGCAAAAAACCACTTAGCACATTAATACTTGTATTCAAAATAATGTGAAATTATGCTCTAGTGGTCCCTGCCATGTGACAGGATCTCTTTACATTCCAAGGTTACAACAGATTTCATCTTGAACTTCTGTTACTGTACAAATGAGGGCTATTTTACAGATAAGTAATAATTTGAGATTTCTTTCCGGGTTTTCACTTATCCAGATTCCTCACTCCTACTGAGTATGAGCAATTTAAACTACATAAAATGATTTGCCTTTGTTTAATTTTCCAAACATAGTCCTTTGGTGCTATTTTCAGTCTTGAATTCTCTCCATATTATGCAAGAACTTCATTATCATGCTAGTTGTTCTTGCTTCTTTTTCTTATAATTAAAGACAATGTTAAATGGGAAGAGCCCTAATACTTACACTTAATAATACATTAAACACCTATTTACCACTTGATAAATGGAAAAGGTGTTACCATGTTTTCATTTTGTTATTGTTTTTAGCTCTTTCCCATAATTAAGAAATTATGTTCTCACAGAAATGTACTTCAATAATTTCCTCTATTAAAATGTTAATTATTATGCTACATTATCTAAATATATTCATCTACTCAGTTCCTTTGTTCATTAATGTAGTTATTTCCTAAAAATTGAGTTTATCTAACTAGAAATAAACTCCTTTAAAATATTTTTTTCAACAGAGTACTGTTCATGGATTAGTCTTTCTGTAAACACTTTTTTTCCCCTCAAATATTTCCTCTATTTTTTCCACAAGTTAGAAAAGGTTTTATTCTGAGATTTTATTTATTGAATGCTTGTTTTGCTCCCTGAAATATAGCACTAATCTATTTTTTTTTTCCTGTTAGTCCCTTCTTTTCATTGTCTAGTTATCTGTATAGCTCAAGACAAACAACATGAACAACTTGATTTGTATACACTATTTAAGTATATTCTTGTTTTCAATAAAATAAAAAAAACAAAAAAAAACCAACCAACCAAACAAACAAACAAAACCAACAAACTTGCCTGATCTTTTTAAATAGTTGCTTCATGCTTATTAGCATTCAGAGCCAGGTCGGATGGGGCTTTGAAAAACCTGGTCTAGTGAAAGGTGCCCCTGCCCATGGCAGTGGTATTGGAACTAGACTATCTTTAAGGTCCCTTCCAACTCAAACTATTCTATGATTGTGTTATTTATTCAGGGGTTCTGCTATTTATTCCTACTGGAGAAAAATAGAAACAAAAGATGTATAGCGATAGGCAAAAGGCCATCAATGAATCTATGAATTTCATCAATGAATTTCAGTGGTACTGAAATCAAAAGTTGGGACATAATAGCCTATATCCAGTGCTTGCTTGCTGCTATAAGTGTCTTAGTAGGTTTTCATCAGGACTGACCTAAGAGTTCACATCTGCCTGTACCACTGCAGAAGCAGCTCAATCAAACCAACATTTTCTTTTTGTCTACAGAAAAAAACAGAAGCTCAGCAAAGTGTTGTCCCCGGTAGTCTGTGATGACAAGTGTGCATGACCACTACTGGCCTCTCCATTGTAAGACCTATAGGGTCAAGAGGAAAGCATGCAGGAAGATGGCTAATGTGCAGAACGATGCTTAGGGAAGCGCAAGGTCCTGATCTCCATCACTACATACATCTGCTTATTGATTACCGAGAAAAGGAAAAACAGAGCTAATGCCTTCAGCTGAAGTGACAAAAACTCTCCACTTGTATAAAAAAGACCTAACCTGCAGATTACAGGGGAAGGCCCCTTTTCCCCAATTTCTGTTAGACTTTACACATATTGAATTCTTGACTACCTGGTAACTCATCACCAGAAGAAAAGATGAAGGATTCACTGTGTAAATTCCTTTGTCAGGGTACTTTCTTGGCAGCCAGGTGTTAGGAAGCTGAACCCAGGCTGATAGAGCACTGAACACAAGTCTTCTATTCCCAGGCAAATGCTCAAATCACTACTGAACTCCACAATTGTCACAATGCAGTTATAGGAGCTCTTTCACACATTACTAGGGTGAGCCTTATCCTTTAGGCCATAGGTGCTTTCAGGACAGCACATCCTCTCTTGCAGCTAAAAGTCAAATCCCTCAGCCTAGAAGGTGAGAAGAGGACCAGCCCTGTAACAAGGTATTTCCTTCTTGGTTAACTCTAGGCAGCACACAGAGGATTTGTTAACTTTATGAGGTGCCTGATAATCTGTGCACTCCTTACATGTAAGCGCAGCATGCATATTAAATAAATAAAATGAAGACATGACCATGTCTTTGAAACATCAACTCAAAATTTTTCCTAACTTTATAATATATTACATGCTACCTGCAGTGTAAATAATCAGAGAATTAAACCCCTCCTCTATTTGTTTTGAACAAAGTTTGCCTCCTTAAGAGGGAAAATCCTACCCAGCTGCTCTTGTGCGGAGATCCAGATCTGTATATTTCAGGAAGACACAAAGTTTCTTACATTGTAAAAACATTCTCCATGTGACAAAGATTATAAGTGGGCTAAGACACAGTCTTTATCAAGATGGGATTTTCTTTTTTTAGTACTTTAGCTAGTAATCTAGTCTCTCTTTTGGTAACCAACATGTTTGGTGGTGAATCCAAGAAAACTCATCCTCTCTGCAGGATGAAATAGAGACTTACACACCTCACATTTTCATAGCTATTGAACTGAATTTGCAAGATCAAACTAGTGCCCTTAAAGAAAAAAAAACCAAACCATATATTGGTGTTCTGCTAATTTCCATTTAACCATGTCAAGAAGAAAATGGTTGAAGATGTCTTTATCATTGGTCTTAACTCTTCCCAGCAAAACAGATTTAACTCTTCCCCCAAGCAAGCTATGATAATATATAATGCAAACAAGACAACTAAAAGAGTGCTAGATGACTAATGTACTGGAAATTACAAGGGTAAATAATCATCTGGGTACAGGCATATGTAGGTCATCAATTTGGCCATTCTACAAGTGTCAAACAGGGATGTGGCCAAAGAGTTACACCCAAAACACAAGGAGACTGGAAGAAAGACCAAGAGGAAAAAAACATATGGCTAGTCTTTATCATCAGGAAAACCGTCATCTGTTTCTGTTTAGACGCCCAATGTCATGTACTGCATGAAGTAGCAAATACAGGAAAACAGAAAAAAAGGCCATAACACTCACTAACTTTTCACAAGAGCTAGGCAGGTAACTGCTGTTGACACCTTTTAACATCTCTGTAGTAGTTACCTGTAGGTAGAACTGAAGTTTAAAATTGCTGAAATAGAAAAAGTCCACCATTCCAAAACCTTAATACAGAGCCATTTCAGGCATACTATCCACACATGATCAGGAAATGCAATATATAAACTACATTCGCTAGAAAGGCAGGCAGAGACCAGACGCATCAAATACATCTGCAATTACACTTAACATCTGTGCTTGGGCACCTTAAATCAACTCTTGTATGTCTGATGTTTCTGTTTTCAACAATATAGCAAATATAACTCCCAATTTTAGTAAAAGCACAGATTTAGTGTCAGTTGATTTCTGCAGCAGTGGGAGCTAATGGGTTAGTTGTTCAGGCCCTTGCAGCACAAAATGTATAAAACTCGCATGCTAAACTACTCTCACTGGTTTCCAAGCAAGCTCTTGATAATAGAAAATACTATCTAATAAGTGCCCTCCTCACTTTCAGATGTTCTGTCTATTCCAATGTTAGCTGGCACTGCAGCTTACAGCATTCATCGTCTTCATCTAGAAGACAGAAATCATTTTCACAGCTGCAAACCTCAACTCCACATTAGGATGTACAGTTTACTATGCATATTAACATCTTCTAGTGCAATATTTATTTTCCGAAGAGGATTTTAAAGGGACTACCTTCTAAGGATTGTGTAAGGGAAAGCCTACTTATATTTTTGCATCTTAAAGAGATGAAACATTAAGGGGAAAGAGATCAAGATGCTGATCTCCACAAAATCCTTCAATTTAATGACGACTAAAATTACACTGTACAAGTGTTTGCCTGAGCTTCCTATTATGGACATTGGGAGCTCTTATTACTACCTGATGTCTTTCACATCAGTTTCACTGTAGTTTAAGAAATTTATATCCTATTTGTGTATACCTGCACTCCATGTAAAATGTAACATGTAATTTTCATTGCTTTTTAATAGCCTAACCAACTCATATGACTTCTTCATAATAAAACTGGATTTGAATAAAAAACTACCACTTTCACAAAAGAAAGCAAACAAAAAAAGTATTGACATACAGCTAAAAGTAGATGTACAGTTCCAAGAAAGTCCCCAAGAGTCTCTTACATGGCATTAAATAGCTTTATTTACATTAATTCATTTGGACCTTCTGATTAGGCTGGCCTAACAGATAATGGGAGGAAAATGGAAATTATGCTGCCTCATCCCTAAGTAGTTGGGAAAAAGAAAAACCTAAGATACTGCAGTCTTAAGATTTCTCCATAAATATGTCATCATCTACCCAGAGTATAAAAGGTCTGATCAGTCAGATGTAGGGAGAGCTAAGAAGAGAAAGGGTGAACTCTGTTTTGCAACCAGAATGAAAATAGACAGGATCTGATACTTCTTTATGCATTTCTTTGAGCTCATACTTTTAAAGTACATTCGCTGAGAATGATCTAATATCTTTTCATTTATTTTGCAGCATTTCAAAGTATTTATGCATTGGCTGGTGGTTTTTGCAGAGCTCTCATCATTGTAATGTGTTTATCTTTAATACCATAGATGGTAAAAGTTTCTGCTGAACTCCAACAACCCATACCCAAAACAAGCTCTCAAGCAGGCTTTTACTGAGTAAATTAATGCTTACTAGAATTCTTTAAATGTCTTCTTTTTTAATTCTTCGATTTCAAAAATAGTTCATGTCAAATCTCATATCTGGTTTCTTCTATCCCCTTCAACACCTGCCAGCCTGTATACCAAGCATACAATTTTAGTTCTTTTATTTGCAGGCATCCCAGGGTAACCTTACCTGGGTTAGTGTACAGGTGACTCTCTACAGTTTTCCCAATACTCTGCAGTTTGACAGCTTGAAGGGACTCATCCCCATGCATGACTGTTGGCAAGCTGCCCAGAGCATCGTGAACCAGATTTGCCACTTCTCTTACATCAAAGAGCTTCAAAAGTTCAGAGTACACTGATGGGAATGAACTGAGAAATACAGCCTGGAGGAAAAGGACAACAGTGAACAGTCAGATATTGCAGTATATTTTGACATTTATAGCATTTAAATGACTAGAGAAATTTAGGTAACTGTAGGAAAATGCATGGCTTTACATTTTTAGGGTAGTTAGTAACTTTAAAAATTATTGTACTTTCAGAAGCAATACCCTCACATTCATTAATAGGCTTATACTTGTGACTACTTTCCTTCAAGCATTAATTAATGACTGTTCATTTCTCCCAGGACTAAGTGAAAGTTAAAAGTTCAACTTAGGAAAAAAATATTTATACTTTATAGATGCCTGAGGGGGAATTTTTTTAAAGGATAACAGAAGCTAGCTGATATCAGAACAAAAGATTTGAGTGGGCTTGGTGTGGTTTGCTTTGGTTTAAGATAAGTAATACAATGGCTTCTATATTTGCCTTTTTTCAAATAATGAACGTTTTTATTTTGGACTGAGACAGCATTGGCAGTCCTGGTTCACTTCAACAATCCTACAAGAGGGTTAGACATTCATTGGTGAGCAGAATAAATAGGGAAACAAAACACTGAAAAAGAAAGGAGGGCAATGCTGGAGAAAGGAAGCTAGAACTGACATTCCCTTCTTCCTGTCTAAATTCTGCTGCTTGAGAAAAGCTACTCGTATCTCAGACCTTCTTCACACTGCTGTCAGAACAGGTGACATACAACGTTAAAGATACTGAAGAATTATTACAATATAGTTGTTTATCTAATTTTGTTATCTTTTCACTCCATCCGCTTACATGATATGGGCAGGAAGAACCACCTCTCTACTCTGTTCTCTCTGATTTACCGTTTTCTTGGAAGAAAAATTTTCTACAGGGCTTAAGAAATGAATCATTATTCACAGGTCTTAAACTTATTTGGATACAGAACCAGGGGAAGAAGATGGTATATCTACAAGCAGTAGAAATTGGTAAATCTATGGCACTTAATGCAGAGAGCTGTTCCCTGTGTGTTTTGCCTCTGTGCTTTAGCACTAGTTAATTTTAGCAGTCCCAACTGAAATGAAGACACCGAGTATTAAAACATACAGTTCATCAAGACTTAAAAGTTTTCTGTAAAGCATGAAAACTTTTTTCGTCTTTTGTATGATTTAAATTTTTCAGTTCCAGTGTGGTTAAGCTAAGCTGTAAAATGTTCAAAACAAAGAAATTATTTTTATTCATCAATATAATTATTGTTCAAAATTAAGTATTAGATTTAGGATTACCTATGTTAAACATACATAGAAGCTTCTAGTACAGAAATTACACACTATAGGAAAAAAGGCATGAGGACAGGGTGAAAACATCATTTTGCTTTAGCAATACTACATTTTCTTTCTGGGAATACAGGTAAGGACGTGTACATTTTCTATAGGGGATGTGGCAAAGTGTCAATAAGCAAGGCACACTTGAGAACTTACTTGTAGTTGCGATAAAGCACTAGCTCCTTTGCTCTCTTGGGAAAGGAAGAAGCGTACTGACATAAGAAGCTCTTGAATACAGCAGCGAAATTCCTCCTCATTTTGTCCACCAGTGGCAATAGAGAATAACCTTCTAGACTGAACTATATATTTAAAAATATATTCCTGTGCCTACAAATGTCAAAATCAGAGATAAGTCAGAAAAATGAACCGGTTCATCTTTAAATAGAACACATGCAATTATTCTAATCACAACAAAGGTCTGAAACAGGACACCATGTTATTTAATTTTCAAAAATCTTTCTACTGGAACACTAGCAATGTTCCAAAAATGTGTAGTCAGAAATGATCTTCCTGTGCCTTTCATAATCTCTACAAGCCAGAGAGGGCCTGTTCTTCTGATAAGTGGAAAAAACTGCAAAAATCTCAACACTGCTCCCTCTCCCCCATCCCTTGCATGTCTGTGGCTACAGAAACTCCTATTGCATAAACATACAAGGCCAATATAAAAAATAGGCTCAAATTTTGATCTGTTCCCAGAATTACTCTGTCTATTAAAAGTTGTTTTCCTGTCAACTGTTAACCAGATAATACCAAAAAAAGAGAGCAACTTAAATTTAGTTGCAAAACTATTGGAACATAAATTAAAAATATACTCCTTTCTTATTACCAAAGCACCCAAGTTGAGAGCAGCATAGAAAAGCACAGGGCACCATGTTGATATTTTATTTCCAGACTGTAGCACCTGTCCCAAATGGGATTACTGTGTTTTACAATCATCCTGACCCCACACTGGTCTGTTGACAGTACAAAACAGGGCAACAAGAGCAACAAAACCTGCCATTTTCAGTAGAACTCTCCAGTGTTTGAACCACTGATTTTAACCAATGATTGAACCATTAAGTCAGTATGCATGTTTGTCATTTAGTATCAGTTATGTGACAGATGTTAACACCACCAATGCACTCTATATATTCTTAGATCAAACTCCTACTCATGTATATCCTCATTCAATAAGGAACATAGAGCTCCAGAGACTGGTGGTAGTAAGCTCCACTGTTCAACTTTGTGACAAAAGGGAACGATGAATAAATTGACTGCACTGAAAAAAGTCTGCATCTCCCTAGAATTCATACTACTATTCCAGCATTTATACATTTCCTCAGTTAAACCTGCTGGTACAATATGAATACATATTAAATATGTAAATGCTTTTGAGGATTTCTGTTACCTTTAGAACTTCCTGTATGTGTTCGTGCAGCTCCACTTCAGTGACACGATCAATATGCCACTTTAGTACTTTTATAAGATCTCTAGAATAGCATATCAGAAAGTATTGTAACATCAAAGTGAGAGATGTTTTAACTTTGCATATAAACCGATAAATGTCATATGAGAAACACCGATGAAATAAACAATCTATGTCTAGATTTCACTAATCACTACAGGCCCAATATTACACTTAGTTTTTAGTCTGCTAAAAGCCACCTAGTAGATCTTTAATGAATAGGAAATAATGACAGCATTACATAGGCAGAAGAATGATTTTGACAGGGATACACAAGCTCATTTAAGCCAGAAGAGTCCCTGCCAGCATCCACCATCCCGGCTATTACATGCATTGTTTTTAATAGAAGTTTAGGTAGCAAGTAAATTCAGAGAGAAGAGCAAAGTGATAGTTATTAGTGCAATGCTCTACATAAACAGTGAACACAGTTGCAGCTGGATGATGTTAAGCCTCCTATGTTTTTCAAAGTAATTCAAGTAAAGAAATCCACTAAAGAAAAAGATTTAAAAATGAAGCTACTATTAGAGCATTATTAAGTAATCTTTCTGGTAACTTAAAGTTATTTTACTCTTTCTTAATGGCCTAAGTCTGGGCATTCATACAGGCATTGCATTTTGTTTCTAATTATACCATTTAATTTAAAGAATTTAATTTAAAGACTGATTCTGCTTAATGTACCAATAATTGTCAGTATTCAAATCAGATAGAAAAAATACAGACTTCACCTGTATGCAAGCGCTCCTGCAAAATGACTTTCAATGTAAGTGTCCATCACTGGCTTAAAGTGGTGAAACTTGCTGTCCTGCAGCAAATTTATTATGTGAACCTAAACGTAAGGGAAAAAGAAAAAAAAAAGTTGTTTTTTTTTTACTTCATTTTTAAATAGTCTTAAACATCTTCACAAAATGAAACTTACCAGACAATCAAATACTTTTGATCCATATTTTTGAGAGTTTTCATCTAAAATCCCAAATAAAGTGTCTAGAGTGTCTTGAAGAAACTGGAGAGAGTAAGAGACAGGTTGCTATTAAATTGGTATTTTTGTGTCATCCCTTGCATTATCTAAAAGGATAGAAAGGTATATACCTTCACTATTTCTGAACCATCAATTTCTTTTAATTTTGAGAGGCAGCCTGCAATTTTGTCTGGGTGTGTTCTCCACTTCAGAAGGTCAAGCATATCTCCTGCAAAACCAAAACGCATTATTAAAGTTGGAAGCAAAGCAGCATTTTAGATTTTGAATTTACAGTCCACTCAGAAAAACTTGGCATCATCAAAACAAAAGAAAACTAAGATTTGCTATAATATGATCTGCCCAACAACAAATTCTCAATCCATGCCATAACTTCTCCACAAATAGAAACATAAGAGCATGGTACTTCGTCAACAAAATCAGTCTCCTGTGGCAACTGTGTTATGCAATCTTGTTCAGATATTTGTCAACTACCATCTTAAGAAAAGTAATTGTTCTATAGTCTCTTGTCCCATTAAAGGATGCCTTCCAGAGCTGTTCTCTGACAGCTAGAAATAGTCTCCTAATTACTAGTTTGATATGTTTAAAATACTCATATTCCTACATCCTTTTTAGAGAACAAACACAATGCCTGTAAGATCCTGCTTTATTAATAAACAACACAATCTCTCCTGGTAAATAAATTCTTCTGAGCCAAAACATACCTGAGTGTCTTCACACTTCCTCCAGATTTAATTTATTTTCCTTCAACCTTCTTGACCAAAACAGTAACTCCATTAGAGATGAGATTACATTACTGTTTTCTGTATCATTAGCAAGCTCACCTGTCTGCTGTAAACACCTGACATACATGTTCTAGAATTTGGGTTTTCTTTAGATACCTTATACTAGTTATACAAACAGGTCTTTCTCCTTTTTAATACTGTTCAGCTCCCTGGCTGCAGCAGAATCCCCAGGGGCCTCCATTAAGGTACAATCCTGCACTTGGTACCATCAGACGATCTTCTACTCTTGTTATTTATATCAAAGTTACCTTGCTTTGGCTTATCATACTTTGGGTTTGTCCCTCTTGGCCCTTTCAACTATGTATTATCAGCAAATTTAACTAACAGATTCTCAGAGCCACTTAAGAAGGAAATTCCTTCCTCTACAGTGCAACCTGATATTTCCCTTTTAACCTATATTTACCAGTTTTAAAATTCTTATTCTAATCCGTATCTTTTCTGATTTCCCATGTGGTGTGTTATTGAAGTCCAGATGGTTTAGATCTGCTATATTTCCTCTGAATAATAATAATTTAAAAGAACCAAACCAACTTTGAAAAGAAAAATTACAGAGTTTATTCTGGCTTGATATGCCTTTGATAAACATCTTTTAACTGATTCCATTTAGCCACATGTCCATTTTTTCTTTCAAGATTTCTTGTAAATACTTGCATAAAATTAATTGGAGGGTAGTGGCCCAGTTAACATGCTTTTTCTTTCACCTGTCTTACATAGAAGTACTATATGTACTGATCTTCAGTCATATGTTATTGCTTTAAACTTCAGAGAAAAACCAAAAACCTTGCTATGAATTGGGAATTTCATGTCCTAAACCGTTCAATATCCTAAAATAGAAGTTTGCATCTTGGCTTGTCTTTTCAGCAGTTTACACTTGATCCTGACCCTTTGCTGAACTCTAACATGTTGCTATTAGTTTTCTCCCTTCTGTTGCAGGTTTTCTTTGCTTACCCCTCACATTTTCTGCCCATGACTCACTCACTCAGGTCTGCAGCACTCCTTTCAAGTTATATTCATCAAAAGTTCCATATATTTTTGAATCACTGAATTAAATAAATGCCAAAGCTCCTCTACATTCAAATTGACTACTTCCTTATGTTTCACTAACCAGCTTTTCAGAATTTCTCAAAACCAGACTGTTTGAAGCAGAAAACCTCAACCACCATGCTCGCCCATTGGTTTAAGGTGAACTCCTGTCTAGTTGATCATCATCCATCACTGTCTTAGAAGGATCCACGTCTCAGAAATGTTCTCAGTACTTATCAGACCAAGTAGCTAATAGCAAGTTTTCCTCTTTGTTCAGCAACTATTTGGGTGCTTTCTACCACAGACTGTTCACACTCCAGTAACCTTTGAGACACATCCATATTTCCATTATTTTTTCCCCAGTTTGCTCAAGGAAAGCTCCTCTCTCCCACAACAAGAAATGAAGTCATAATTTATCTTTAAGAACATGAAATAAATCTCCACCTATATTCAAATATTGCCAGAGCTGTTAATGGCAAACACCCTACATGCTATTCTACTAATATTTTGCTGCTTTAATTGATTTTGGTGGGCACAATTTGTTTCTGTACACTTATATTTTTCCTTCTTGTTTTGCTTCACTCTGTGATAGTATGGAATGTTTTGAATTATAAGAGATTCTTGAGTTCCACTAACAGTGCTCATGCACATATGCATTAGACACACATCCCAAAGTTCAAGGACAAATGATAGGTCTTATTATTCCTTCTGTCAGGAATTTTCAAGAAAAAAAGCATCAAAAATCCAGTGAATTGAATATGTCTTTTGCATAATTACTTTGTTCTGTTTAAGTCTGAACTTAAACTGAGGAGTAGCAAGACTAGCTGACACTATCAGTTCATAGCAAGAAACACACTTCTTTACAGGTTCGCTGGAGGAACTTGGTGGGAGATAGCTGACACTCAATATTAGGGATTTGTTGGGGGATTAAAAAAGAGAGGACGCAAATATAAGACAGTCACTTCAAAGGACTGATTTCAAGGGAAATGCTAAGGAGGAAAGACATTTCTAAGATAACATTTGTGAAGAGCCCAAGCATAAATGACACAAATAGAAAATCTAACGTGTGAAGCACACGAGGAAGGGATAGGAATGTGCCATGTATTAAGAGAAATGAGAATATAAAATTGTCCTCAAAAATAGACCCACTAATAAAACATAGTTTTGGGAAAAGTCAATGCTGATGATAAATTTGCTGAAGAAAAACTCCACCATTTTCAATGCTTTCTCTTAATCATGATCACATCTATCTGTTTTAAAAAGGCTATACCTGATCTACCATTCCCACCAAACAAAACACTTCCCTTCTCAAACTGTGTAATTTAATTCCAAAATGCTAGGTTTAAAATAAGGTTTAGAAACATGTGTATAAGGAGGTGGTTTGGGATGATCTTCCCATCCCTCCCCTATAAATCCTGAGACATTAGAAATTAGCCTAGAATAGCACTACTGTACTTCAAAAGCAAAAACCTGGATTCCAGAACTGGCAGTCTGCATTCCTCTTCCAAAAGGTACTTTCTGTGCTTTCCCACACTCCCTCCAAACTGGGGTCACTCTGGAAAGCCAGCTTGGCTTTTTAAAAATGCAGATAGATGGATTACACCTCTGCCTTGTAATAGACGGGCTGTATGGCCTGTTGTTCTGCTGCTTACTGTAGATGTGCTGATCACTGCTGAGAAATGTGTGGATACCAACTTGATAAAATATTCTGACTTGCTGGGTGGATCCTGAGCCTCTGGTAGGCAGAGATCCCACCTTTATGTCAAAAATGAAATAAGACTGTATTGTTCACTACTCGGATAGTCTCTCTCGCCTTTTTTTTTTTTTTAAAGGATAATGAAATATATCTACGCAGCTAAGAATGTAATATACAAAAACTGGTACACATTTTTGCTACCCAATTAACTATCCAGGATCAAAAGTCAAGCTAAGGGAAAGCTAACTGGCAGATTAGATAAGGATGTATTCTGATATGTTGATGAACACACCGACTCCCCTGGTTAGAAGGTGTCTGAAAAAAATCCTCCAAAGTACCCAGGGTAAGGAAGGTATGGATCCCTTCATCTGGGAGTTAGCCTCCTTCCCTGAGTACCCATCATTTTAATATGCATGAGAGCTGATGGCATGTGGGAACAATCAATGAGAGAATGACAGATGAGTAAAATTTCCCAGCAAGCCAGGAAAGATGTGGCCTAATTCAGTTACACCCTTTACAAATCTGGGTTTGGGGTCCTCCCTCACCCCATGGCCAGACCAACAGCATAATTATAAATTAATTTCTAGGGTGGATATTGTTGGCAGATCTCTGAGAACTACAGAAAAATCTCCAAGCTTATAAACAGATTAAAAAATAACCAGTGATTTTCAAAAATACCAACACAAGTGTTTACTAAAAAAGTAAATACAAAGAACTTTTTATTCCTGTATTTTTTTTAATAAATGTGCTACATTCTTTCAGGGATAACTGAAGTAATGCTCACATGACCAAATATCCACATGCTTTGCTCTATGATCATTTTTTGAGCATGCAATAGATTTTGGCAAATTTTTGTTTAAAAGAATGGGGATTTGGAAACTCACCAAGATGAACTTCCCAAAGAAGATCCTTGGAGAAAATATGAGCCTGTCTATTGAAAATATTTCCACTCTCTGAAGTACTGCTGAAATAATTGTTAACTCTTTCAGAGCTGAAAAGGGGATCAATATTATTCAAATATTCTACACCCTCTTACTCAGAATATGGTTAAAAAATTAAAAAAGGAAATTTTATGCCCTATGTCTCAAATCTATTTACATTAAGTACAAAATAAATCCTGTGCTGTGAACATTATTCAGTATTACAAATAGCTGCACTATTGTCTGGGGTTAACACTGGTAAGACACTAAAGTTTCGGGCAAAACTTCCACACTTGTGCAAGTACCAGTAGAGTCATGTGATTTTCTAAATCAAGACCTTTAACTGAAGCGAATTCAGTCTCTGATTGCCTATTAGCAACCTTTGGGAAAATATTTTATTGGTTAACTTTTATTACTTTGAAGCTAACTGCTGTGAGAATACATAATGAATATGTACAGCGAAATACACTACTTAACTATTTGCACATAGTTATACTTTGGACACTTTCTACTAAATGGCAAAAACTAAGATGATTATTTCAATTTTAAAAGCTGCTCTAGTTGTCTGTAAATGCTTAAAATCAATTTGCAAGCAATTAGCAATTTTATCACACATATAGTAAGAGTAATCCACATACAAGAGAGATCTAAGCAAGATCTCAAAACTGTGACAAACAGCTTCCAAAAAATAACATGTAACTGTAGGTATATCAAAGAATGGTCAGAAAAACATTACCAAG
This sequence comes from Chloroceryle aenea, assembly GCA_013399075.1. Taxonomy (NCBI): domain Eukaryota; kingdom Metazoa; phylum Chordata; class Aves; order Coraciiformes; family Cerylidae; genus Chloroceryle; species Chloroceryle aenea. The sequence continues at coordinate 764,793 of VWZY01009796.1, forward strand.
AAAATGCATAATATTTAGAAATTTGTGAAAAATGTTAGAATTACAAGCTGTAGTTAATATGGCAAATAAACAAGAATCTTCAGAAATTTATACAGAGCAATGGTAAAGAGTACAAACACATGTATTTGCTCCTTATATCCAGCGTATAAGATTGTTTTAAGCAGTAATAAATGTGACACAAAGGAAGAGAAGTGATAGAACAAAAAAGCAGTATGTGCCTAATTAAAACCAAAATGCTACAGCCTAAGGCCTCCAATAAGTATTTCATAAAAACTCTACAACAAACAGATTAAGACGTTTTGTAAAGCAGCTGGGTTTTGATAGTTGATTCCAAGAGTGCTGCATTTGCTTCCAATATTATGTTAATCTAAAAAGCATTCTTGAACTATTTAAAATCAGTGGCTTATCATGGTGCATTGGTTTCCATCTGGATATAAAAAATTAAGAAGAAAACCAGTTTGTAAAATGGATAGAGCGTAAGATATTTTTGAGTATCACACAGAATCACAGAATCCCAGAATCCTAGGGGTTGGAAGGGACCTCGAAAGATCATCTAGTCCAACCCCCCCTGCNCTTCCCCAAATGCAAGACTCTACACTTCCCCTTGTTGAATTTCATCATGTTTCTCCCTGCCCAACTCTCCAGCCTGTCCAAGTACATCCATGCTCACTTAGTTCGCCTTTTTTTGTGCTATCACACTCACTGGAATTCATCATGTTTTAAATAATCAACATATCCTACCATTTTGTGTGAGTTTAGTGGAGCATAGAAAGGACGTAATCCAGAAGGACTCTTTAGTGGTTTTTACTGCTTGGCTGTTGTTTCCTAGGAAAATTCCCTTTGAAAAGGGGAGTTTGAGGTAGCGACCAGAATCCTGAAGGTTTGTGTTTTCTTCACACTGTGAAAACAAACCAATTAAAATAACTGCAATTCATAAAGACAAAGAACAAAATCCCTAAATTCTATGAATTATTATTGTTTCTCTGCCAGAAACATCAGAATTTTCACTATTCCCATTGCAACTCTGATTTTGGATCATAGCTTCATCTGACATTGAAGTCTAACATATTTGCACAGGTTATGTCAAAACAATAGCTACAAACTTTGATGTTAAAATCCAAAATTTATCTAGGAGAATATCAAATTCTCTGAACAAAGAGACAACTGCTAAATGTGGAAACAAAAATTCCACAAACCTGAAATATCTCCAAAAATTATAACATTGAGTAGATCTGCATAAATGTGCTTGCTTGATTTTCCAACTTCGGGAATTTAGTACAACTGTATCGAGGGATTCACTTTGTGTGTTTTAATTGAATTTAACCTTTGTGAAATCCATTATAAACAAAATGTTTTATAATAATAAGACTTAGCAAAACTAGTGCAATGAAGCACATACATGATTCAATTGCAGTTTGTAACAAGAAGCTTCATATTAAACAATCACTAATGGATATTTTAATGGTGACAAGATTATCACTCATTTGGTCATGAATACAGACTTCCTCAACCTAATGTTTCTGGGCATTTAAACTATGTTCCAGTGGAATCATTAAACCTAAACGATTACTAATTCAAATTACCTTGTGTACAATGAGTTCATGGGTGCCATCTGGCAGAGTTCTCCCATTTTCCTGCATCAGAGGCACAAAAGAAAAGCCAAACAACTTCTTCTCACCCTTTTCTTTTGCTGAAACACATATGTAAATAGCAGCACTTAATATTATACATTTTATACAAAATAAACAGATATAATACAACATAAGAAAGTATACTATATTTGCAGCTAGTCAGACTAAGATTATTTTCAATTTCTTGTCAAATTTGCACATTATCTCCTGTAATGGTTTCTTTTACTGTAAATCAGAAAGCATTATTCTGGAATGATTTGGTATTTATTAACAATAATGGAAGCCAACAAATATGCAGCCTTAGACTGCCAGGAAACCCAAACAAATGTGACCTAGACAATTCAACATGAAGAGAAAAGAATTTTTTAGTGACAATTATCTCCTATAGTGGCTTCTATCTACTAGTTTCCTCAGGCTACACTGCACTTTTACTTTCAAATAGGCCATCTGCCTCTATAGATATGACTGAAGATGTCACTGCTCAAATTCCAAATCTCATCCATCACCTAAATATAAAGTGGACTACAAAACACTAAGGTGGCAAAGATTTTATTTAAGCTAATGAGTGCAGAAGCCGAACACATTGGAAAATCACCCAATTTTTCTTCAAATATGTATATATATAAATGACTTTTGAGTCCAGATTAGCACAGTTGGGGTGGTGTAGGCAATCATAAAAGAAAATATCCAATTTGTACTGCCTGGGAAATATTGTGCAAAATGTATCAATCTGTATGAAACATAGCCCTGTTGTTTTTCCTTTATTACTTCATAACTTATAAAAGAAATCTTAAAAATAAATCAATGTAAATTTCTTCCTATATTACCTGTTCCTTACATTTTGAAGTTTATGTACCCAAAATCTAAATATACTATCATTTATTGTGTATGCCACTTTCCACAAAGGCAATCAAAATAATCAAATCTTTTTGGTGATGCAGATCTAGCAAGAGTCAAACAACAGCAGAAGGCTATAATATATACAGTTTTTTCCACCTTTCTCTACAAGACTGACAGCAGTTAGCACCATAGCCATGAAACCTGTCTCACATAGCTTGGTAGGCAGAATATGAACTCATACCTCAAATTTTACCTCAAAATAATCTCTAAAATTTTACAGAATGTCTAGAAAATTTTGGAATTTTTTAAGTAGAAGTAAAGGCAATATAAAAGTGATGCTAATTGACTATGATGTATCAATGTGTCTACAGGTGTTTCTTAATGATTACTAAACATGTACTAAGGAACAGATATAATCTTGAATAATTCAGTAGGTAATTTCTAAATTTGCATTTTGAGTTCACCTGAAATTCTGTTTATATTTGCAGCTGAAATGTTGTCTATTTCTGTTTAATACAATGAGACTAGCTTCTCCTGGTATTTAGGATCTACCAAAGCACCAAGTTCCACCGAGTAGAGCTGCAAGCCTGAGCAGCTGTGTCATAAAAGCATTACAGAGAAAGTTCATGCAGCTGTCTTTTTCCTGATATATTATGGAAACTCGTGCTGATTGCAGCTGTAATGGAGAAGACAAGCAGAAGTTATGAACAGTGCTTACTGGAACAGTGCCGAAATTCACAGCGGATGTGCGCTCCTCTGAATTTATCCACAGGAATAGGAAGTTTCAGCAGCTCAGCCCATCTGGGACCATTGTTATGATAAAGCACAAAGGAATGGTACTCACTGGCTGGTGGTTCTCCAGAGCCAAATGAGATAAAATCCTAATGAAGTAAAAAAATAATGATTTAAGTTTTAAAGATAGATTTGTTCACTGGTAAGAAGTCATCAAGGACTGCTCTTCCAAGGGAAATTATTTAATATTTACATTCATATCATAAATGCCACATGTGGTGCAATGCTCAATACCTTAAAACCCACCAAAAATAGTAGCAGTTTAATATTTGCTGATTAGAAAAAAATGGCAAGAATCATCCAACACTGATGAGAATCAAAGTGCTATACAGGGGGAGCTGGGTGATCAGGAAGGTTTATGCAACAAATGTGGTGTAAGTACCATGGCACAGCATGGCCTATCCCGTGTTATACCCAAGCAATAAACAAGAATGTAAATGAGACAGCGGCAGCCCGGGCTCAAAATCTTGAATCTGACAAAAGCCTGTAACCCTCCTGTTATTACTGGTATGCCCCTGCATTAAATAAATAAATAAATATATATATATAAAGAAAAAAAAGGAGAACTCTGGATTGCCCGATTAGGAAGAAAGTGTTGGTTGCCTTTGTAACTCATGATCGGCTCTCCATAACGAAGTAGGCAAATGGATTTGTCTGACTCCTGACTTGGGGATACCTATTAATTCTCTGTGAGAGAAGTAAGCTGTAGATTTTCTCCTCAGCAATTATAAGGGATCAGCTCTGCATCTCATTATCCTAATTTTCAAAAATGTACATGTATTAATTCCTATATATACACCTATATATATATATACACATACATGGATTACATACATGGATTGCATGCCATGCATTTATATGTGCAATCTCACTTCACAAACACACACACAGAATTTGCACTAAACTATTTTTATCTGTCTTTCTTCATTTTGTCACCCCCCAGCCCTCAAAACCATGCAGAACATATGAAAAAAGTACTTTTATCAAATAAAACAAAAATATAAATATGTATGCAAAGTATTGAAGGTGAACAGAAATCTTTTGTTTTGCATGATTAAAATATAAACCGGTGACTGTAAGCTATCATCACTTGCATACAATCAAATCATAAGTAAAGGAGGAACAGTATTCTTTTATTGATACGTGGTCGTGATTTTTCATCAAGGATTTCTGATTTATTAAGATCAGACAAAAAAATAGAAAATGATCAAAACATTTTCCTTGTAACATAAAGAAATGAATACCTACTACAAAGAATTATTATACAATAAAAAAGTTCTCTAAAACATCTCTCAACATTTTTCAATATCATAATGGATCATGTTCTTTGATCACAGAAATAAGAGACACACATTTTTATAAAGGTTTGAAGTAAAGTGGTAATATTTTGTGTATCTAAAGCTAGCAAAATAAAAAAGACCTTTCCAAAGAATTTCTGTACTCTTCAAACAATGTCATAAAAGACTATGCATCTGAAAAAGTGTATCAAAATTAACTACAGCAAGGAAAAACATACAACAAAGATACCTTTAATATTTGACCACTGCTGTCCACAACGTGCATTGTCACTTCCACATTTCTGGCCACGCTTTTCCCTCCTTTCTCAAATTCTCCTCTTTCTACAGTGATATATAAATCATTCCTCATTTCACCTATAAAAACATCAAATCAAACATGAAATGTACAAAAGTCAGTTCAACTTGCTTACTTTTTGGTTTTAGACTCCAGTAGACTTTCACCTTCTCTTCCAAACAAGGGATAGTATCACGCTCACAATTTATCAGTATTTTAATATTTTAAATATCAATAATTGTTTTCATAAACCAAGAAAACCAACAAAGCTTCATCCCATTCAAAACCAAGGAGATTATCTGTCATACTAAACCTATTCAAACTAAACATATTCTAGAGACTTTCACTCACCTGTTAGCTCTTTCTGGTCTTTACAGTGGCATCTCTAGCTATACCAATGCCAGTGTCTAGCTTCACCTCATTTAACTCCTCTTCTAATCTAAGGAAATATTAATGTATTTTCTTTAATTTGTTATCATTACATTTCCCTGTTTAATGTTTCCTTGAAGAACTGATTACAACCTTTTTACACTTAATCTCAGAAGAAAAGGTATTACTACTTTGAAGATGCAAAAAGCAAGAGGTTGCTTTTCCATTAGAGGAGCAGGCTTCCCATATCTTTCTGATCTAAAAGATCTCAACATAGTTCACATTAGCGGAGTGTTCCAAAATTTACTAGCAGAAAGTTAGCTTAGTCAACTTATTTTTTGCTTGTTGGAAAGGTCTCTGAGAAATAAAAATCTTCGTGAACTCATTCAAACTACAAACCCAATACCAGCACTACCTATGTGCTACAGAGTATGTACAAATTATTAAATATTGTTAGCATATTTAAATTTAAATTCTTTGCATATTCATACAGCAACATGATAAGTGTTCTGTCAGACTGCAACCAGATCTGACACAAACAGCAACATTTATAGCTAATAAATGGAAGAAAAAAATGTTTGAGAGTTGCAGGGGGGGACAGGATGAAGGGGAAAGGAGGGGTACTGGGATTGACATTGTAGGGAACCCCCTGTTCTGTTTGAAGATGCTAAACCTATTTCTAGAAAGCTTATACTCTTCTAGATCTGGACAAACATTACCAGAACTACTTGCAAAGCAATTGGAACTTCCTCATGAAACACAGAAATATGAAGGACAAATAGTATCATAACTATGAGCATCTAGTAAACATCTGATTTCTAGATTTGGTAAAAATGGAATTGAGAATATATGCTCTCGCTCTCATCTAATGAAATGAAAGCTTAGCATAGTGGTAATACCCTCTTTTAATAAGCAAGTTTTCACTGAGCACTGGTGAAAAGAAATCAAGTATGACAGTTTTTTGTATTTATAGGTAGAATTAGAAACATGAGATGGATATAATTAATTGAAATATATGTAACTGATAAATAATAAGTGCATCTTCAATTTCTGGCTTCCTTTTATTGTGCAAGCAGAACTTGATTTGCTTGAACTTTCCAGGAGCTTCACTTTTCTTGCATTTATGTTACTGCATGCAACTCTCTAGTGATCATTAAGTATCAGAAATAATTATCTTGCTATAGTCTTTTAATATTTTTATAAATTATTCCATCACTGTATGCAAAGTAACCACATGATTCCTCCAAAGCACAATCTAGACCATTGTTAAATGAGGGGGGAAAAAAAAACAAAAGAAAACTGTTATGTTATTAAACCCTCAAGAATCATGCCATAAAAAAATCTGCTATTCTATTACCTTGTCATCAATTATCTTCTGAAACAACTATGGACAGAGGCTAGAATGCAAATAGACAGACTGAACAGAAAAAAAAGAGGAATTTACTAATAAATGTGTGCAATTTTTGAGTCAATCTTTGGTTCCTGGTGGGAACCAGGTTTCAAATAACCAAAAGGTGTTGGTTATTCAGGTAATGGACAGAAAGATTTGTAAAAACAAAAACCAACCAACAATACCAAACAAAAAAAGCAATTCCAAAACAAAACACAAAAACCTCTGAAGGATACTGTGAAGGTAAGAAATGTCTAAGTGTTCAAAGGAAGAAAGGAGAAGTTGTGGAAGGAAGATCCACTAAAGGATATGAAACGGATGATCACAAGAAGCTCAGGAAATCCCTTGAACTGAAAATAGCTGGAGGCTGGGAGAGCATCAGGGGGTAATTACCATACACGCATATATTAATGCTTAGTTCTTAATCTTTCTTAGGTGATTGTTTACAACACTCATATAGATGGGACCTTGGTTTAAATTAGTAAAGCTGTTCTTATATTCATTCAAATCACAAAATTACCCTTAAAACTATTAGATTCTAATAATTTCCATACTGCATTAATATTGTATTATAAAAGTTTCAGAAGCTAGCACAGTATGTTTACCAAAAGCATGCAATACGTTGGGTCCTTGCTTAGCATACGCTTAGCATATGCGGATTGGTTCTAGTTAGTGCTGGCAGTTGGTCACTTTCAAGAGTTCCACATTCAGAAAAAAAATGACAACAGTATTCAAAAAGAGAGAATTTGTTATATAACCAGTTTTAGCTAACAACTTGTAGCTGCAGCAATTTCACTTTAAGGATTAGCTTGAATTGTACATCCGTCTGTGCTACATTCAGTCATTAGTTTCATTTATAAGCAAAGAATTATTTCAGTCTTCTCTGGGCTCTTCACAGAAACATAAGCAAATAACATTTCCACCACAAATTTCATCACCTAGCCCAAATGAAACTCAGTGAAAACCATATTTTTTCCCTTTTAAGCAAAGTAAACTGTACAGGATATAAATGCAAATGAAAATGACAGTGGAACAGGTTGCCCAGAGAAGCTGTGGATCATTGGAAGTTTTTAAGATCAGGCTGGACATGGCTTTGAGCAACCTTATCTAGTGAAAGATATCCCTGCCCACTGTAGGGGCAAGGATGATGAACTTCAGAGATACTTGAAAAGTCCCTTCCAACACAAACTATTCTATGGAAGAAAACAAAACCAAAAAGCTAAAGGAAGTAAATAGAAGTTCACAGAAGTTTAGTGGGCTTTCAAAATGGTGTCTGCATTTTACATTTTTTTAAAAAATCCAAACCCATTGAGGTCCACCTTTTTAATTGCCAGAAGAAATTAAATCACAGGGTAAAAAAACACAGGAGTAGGATGTACTTTCACAAATATTCCCCCATTCTCAAAGAACCTTTGCAGAGTTTGTAATCAGTGTCATAAGAAGATAGTTCAGCTTAATTTTGTCCTGATCTACATCCTATCAGGAAGCTCTACTCTCTTTTCAATGTCTCAGAGCAAATCAAGACACTTTATTTAAAAAATAATCCAGATTTTTCCCATTATCGTGAAAGGCAAATTAAATCCAAAGGACAATAAACCTCTCATAAATAGGAATAACAATGTTTTACATGGAAATTGATAGAAGAGCAAACTGGAGATAAATGAAATGTACTGGAAAATTAATCAAAACAAAAGTAATCTATGGGCTATATATCAGGCACAATATTTATATGAACATATTACGAGTAAAGGCTCATAGAAACAAAAAGTCAATAGGGTTCTAAATTCAAGCAGAAAGCCTTATTAGAAAATAGCTGACAGCAAAAAAGAAAATGGATTTGGAAAGTAAACTTTCCAAATATGGAAAGCGACTCTGTAAGGGAAGAAGGAGATTAAATTAAAATAAAACCCAAGAAATATATTTAAAAATGAATTTTTAAAATTATTTCACTCTCAATATATTATTCTGGAGATATCTGAAATCACTTTTACTTCATTGGTCTAGAAACATAATTGCTTCAATCTTCCTTATCAAAAATTCTCTCTCCAAAAATTGAGAATTTCTATGCAAAACTAACTTAGGGCATTCTTTTGTGGCCCCTCTTCAGTAAAAACAATTCCAACTTCCTCTATTAAGTATTCAAACACCAGCAAATTATTGAATTTATCTATATTATTTTAACGGATCTTTTTTATATATGGCAACTGTAATTACACATTTGATTACAAGAACATGCACCATTTTTCTATGGGATCTGACCAGTATACCAGACAGATAATTCCGACTGATCAAATTCACTACTCTTCACTAAGAGGCACAATTATAGCCATAAGTAGCACTGAAAGGCAAAATCCTACTGAATCCTGTTCTGAGGTAGACTTTGGTGAGTACAAACAGTATCTTCAGCTAAAGTGTCTGTGTGACTCAAATAAATCTCTCTTAGATGTATGTGTAATGTAAGCTTTGCACAGTATTATAGTGGATCAAATGAGAGGAATTTACACAGAAACAAGAAAGGCACATCTTAAGTAGTACAGTACATCAGATCTTAATTACTAGTTGAAAACATGCCTAGAGAGTGAATCTCAATCAGACATGATGAGACTTTAAACATCATGAAAAAACAGCATCCTTATTCCAGCTTAATTCCCTACTGAGAAGTACAAAGTCTCCTTCTCTAAGTCTGTTTTAGTGAAAACAGCTAGTGGTTATTTACAGCATGAAGTTTGGTATAGAATAAGAAACTGAAAACAGTATTGAAAATGATGCTCAGCTGTAGAGTGACAAACCTACCTCTGCGTATAACAAAGCTGTGTGGTCTGAAAGATCTAGAACACTTGAAAGTATTTCTTTCAAAAGACAGGGCAGCTCATTTGCCCGTGTTCTCATGGAGCGTTTCCACCCTTGACTACAGTTATAGAAGTTTTCTTTCATCTTTCTGAATTCACCAGGACTTCCAGACTATGCAATGACCATGTGGGTATCAACATTCAGCTACTAACACTTTTAACCAGTGTAGAGGCAAACCCCATTCTAACTCTGCTTTGTCTAAGACTGACAGTTTTCTGGATTAGAAAATACAGAATGGTGAACCATACACACTAAGATCATTAAAGTTGTTTTGTTAAGCTAAACCTCCTGGGCCTCCTTAGAAAAGAAGGACAATTCTAGACATGTGGGTTATAGGCTGAGTCTACAGAAGAGTCAGAAAAACAAATTAAAGCAGCCATGTGTTGCGTTTGTGCGTTGTCTGAATCTTAAAAAGCTGCTTAACTTGGCAAAGCTACTTTCTAGCCACTATCCCAATAAAAAAAATTAGGTTAACATGTTACAACCAACTGTAGGTAAGGCAGAAGGTTAGGAGGTGACAAACAACAAAGCTGAA
>VWZY01009796.1:774780-812267 GCA_013399075.1 Chloroceryle aenea
AACAGCAAAGCTGAAAAAAAAAAAAAGGTCTTGGTCCCTGTGATAGTAGGAAGTAATAAACGGGCTCTTGGGGAAACAGAAGACCTGCAAGGATCAAGGAGTGTATCTAGGGAAGCTGTTTGTTCTTACTTCAGAAAATGCAGTGTTGAAAAAGGCTATCAATATATCCTGTCCTAATTACAGAATATATTCTGTCCTAATATATGTTATTTATATATAAATTATATATAAATATATTCTGTCCTAATTACAGAAGTGATTGATTAACCCAAAGCTTTGACACTACTTAATTAGCATCCTATTATTTCACCTATTTGACTAATCAAAACCAGGGTTTTTTTTAATTTCTTTTTTTAAAGTTACAGACTGAAGCAATCCTACAATAGCTTCTGCTATGAAGTGACAGCTATATGGAAATTGAAGTTCTACAGAATTTAACAAAAACACCAAAGCTGCAGTGATGTGGATGTTCATTCAGCTTTAATCTTCCCATGCAGCACAAGTGTTCAGTGCACATTCTGCAGGAACATTTACTCTACTATGTGAATTTGTTTGCAAAAGGTGCTGAACTGAAATATCTGGGTTGCTAAATTAAAGTGTATACTGCTCAGCATTAGCAGTACCTGCCTCTTCATATGGTTCTGCCAATACATTTCAGCCTGGCAAAAATATTTTGAAAGCATTACTTAGAGGCTGAGTGAGGAAAAACTCCAAACTCCCCTTGTCCCTGGGCAACGAGGCACATTACAGCTCAGGGTTCCTGACCTAAGAACAAACAGAAGCAGCTTCATGTCTTCAGTCCAAGTAGCAATGAATCGTCCGAAGGCTGAACAGATGTGGAGGACAGAGACTCAATCAGTACCAATTACATGAAAGAGACAATTATAAGAAGTGGGAGAAAAAGCCAACCGAAGTTGAAAAACCACCACAAGACAGACTGCTGGAGAACACACTTAGCTAATGGAGGTCAGCCTTCCTGAACCTGCTAACTATAAACCACAAATTTTAAATAAGCAGTAATGAGAAAAGAGCTAGGATTAATTTGCAGGTTGGAGATGACAGCGCATGCTCAGGGGTCCTGTTATCTCCACTGTGCAGTTCCATTACAGGACGGTTCTGAAAGTTCCCTCTCCTTCACAGGGAGAAGGCCACAGCATCACTATTCACCACCTGCATACAAGCACTAGTCTGCTGCTCCTCACAGTGTGTATCCACCAGCTATGAGACCAACATGCAAGATGCCCCCCCAGCTTGTGAAGAAAAGGTCAGATCAGGACAAGCATCAGAAGAACATTTGTCTGAATGCATTGTTTGTTCTTTTACTTTTCTATAAACACTTGTACTTAACCTAAACATCAGAGTAACAATTCTTCATCACAACTCTTGCACTGAGGAAGCTGAGTTACAATTGCAATGTAGATATTACAGTGACTTTTCTCATATTCCAACCCCATTTAAAACTGTAGAATTTCTTGTAGTATATTAATATGAAACAAGGTTTTCAAACTAAAGATAGATGTCAAAGATCAAAGGTAGATGTCTTTGTGAGAAATAAAAGAGAGTTTAGTTTACATCTATCCTTGAAAAGCTTTCTAGTGAAGTAAATTCCAGTTTGATTATTTAGTACTGTAAGAAAACACAGTGTAATTGTATTTGAACAAGATAGCATCTCTGATAGTTATAGCTTTGAGTGTGCAAATCTAAACTGGCCTGACAGCAGCCTCTAATTTAAAAATAATTACACAGAACTCAGTATAAGCCTTTATTAGGAACTGCTTATTTGAAAGTTTTGCTCAGAATTATAAGTTCCTTAGATCCATGAATTGAAAAGAAGCTGTAAACATTATTTTGTTTAGAGAAAGTTCCTGTTCATTTACATCTCTGTAAAATATAAGCTAATGAGTTGCTTTGTTTTATACCCTAATCATGACTTGAACAGCTCTTACATCAATTTCAGTTGTAGGAACTGAAAATCTCTGGATGTGGCAGATGAAAATAGTATTATCCAAGATGTAAATCTTGTGGTAGCAAAATGTTTTAGAGAAAAGCCCCTTAGAATACTTTGTAGAATGGGACAAGAGCTGTACACAGCTCTTGTGTTGGTGGGATTACCTCAAAAAAAAAAAAAAAAAAAAGCATAGAAGGTGATTTTAACTTGAGGAGAGAGAGCTAGTGACCCTTAGTCCACCTTGCCTCCTACCCTTCAAGTCAATCGATGCTATGCCTTTTAGCAGCTGGGATGTTCTATGATGTTACTGTTCATGCTGATACACTGACAATAACAAGCAGAACTGGAAGATAAAAGTGGTCTTTTTATCTTAAAAAAGGGCAGGAAATTTTCCACTCCCTCTTTAGCCCAATAAACTTGGAACTGACACAGCTAAAGTTAAGAACAAGCAGTTTACAGAAACACAGGGAACAAGGCAGAAGAACTCGATTAAAATGTAGGTGGCCTTATGCCTGGGTGATGCAGCACTGACCACCAGCACATAGCCAAAATTCCAACAAGTTACACTATCAGCTGATCATACTTGCAGTCATTACAACCTAGAGGTTGTAAATAGTTTTAGCTATTAAAAAAAATTGTTTATTAAAATATATACACTTTTGGGGGCAGGAGGTAAGAGGTTATGTCCTGGAATACACAGCAATACTAAACTCTTGCTAATGCCCTTCTGGTGGTTGAGCTTTGATAATTTCATAGAATCATACATTTTGAGTTGGAAGTGACATTTAAAGGCCATCTAGTCCAACTGCCCTACAAAAAGCAGGGACATCTGCAACTAGATCAGGTTGCCCAGAGCCCTGCCCAGCCTGACCCTGAATGTTTCCAGGGGTGGGGAAATCTACCATCTCTTTGGGCAACCCGTGTCAGTGTTTTACCACCCTTATTGTTCCCAGAGCCCTCCTTTCTACCCTTTTTAAAAATGGGTGCAATGTTTCCCTTCTTCCAGTCACTTCACCTGTCTGCCAGGACTTCTCAAATATCATGGAGTGTGGCTTGGCAACTACATCAGCCAATTCCCTCAGCACTCATTGGGTCTCATAGACTTACGTATGTTCGTGTGTTGAACTCTGACCCAAATGAGTTGATGTCTCAAACGTTGGTTGAGGAAGCAGCCTTGTGGTTAGGACCACTATGTGCTTTTTGTTCCTTGTTCTAAACACAATAGGCAAGATCAAGGGGTAGTGGAGTACACTGGAGGACGAACAGCCTCATCCCCTTGTTGTGAGACATTATCATACATTCCACTAAGATAAGGAAACTTGCTGTATGCCATCCAAGGGGTAATAAAATACAGGGTCCCTGTGACCCTCAACTCAGTTGCTGCAAAGGCTTAATGCTTACTTTGGCAAAGCTACTTCCTAGCCACTATCCAAATAAAAAAGGAAGTTAACCTGTACCTGCTTCTACTGCCAGTGCATTTCCTTCTTGCCTTGTAGTTCGACCAGCATACCTTTACTCATCCATGCTGGTCTCTTGCCTTCCCTTCCTGATTTCTTACATATGATCCAGAGTTGTGTTTAATTTAAAAAGAAAGTAAAATAAAAAAATTCAAGTTAAGTAGTTTGGCATCATTTCTGAAAATCACAGTACAGAAGGATATTCTCTGAGAGAAGGACATTCTTAAGGAGATCAGCTCATGAAGATACAGGCACACAGCATTTCACAAAAAAATTTCATCACTTCAGGAAGTGAAATCCCATTACTGAAACAATTTCTTTTTGGTTTTGCATTGTAGAAGATATTGAAAGAGTGGCTGTCTGCTTATCAGCCAATGCATTCAACACTTCTAAGAAATGGGTCAAACTTCATTGATGTGCTGCAAGCTGCCAGTAAACGTGTGTCAGATTTAAAGACCGTGACAACCATCAGCCAGCTGCCTGTTCAGTGCTTTCTCCCCATACAGCAATACCTTGACTTCTTCATTACCGTGGCAAAGAACAACTTTGCTATTTTCAAGAAGCTTTTACACAGACTCAAAATAATTAGTATTTGTAAATAATACTCATACATGACTCAAGAATGAGAAAATGTTTTTTACAGTGCTTAAATATATACATACAAAGGAAAGGTCTGAGATTGGAACCCTCTGGGTCATACTTGACAAAAAACTTTGAGGTGGAACGCATGTCTGAATTTAAGTATATCATAGGGGATGGGCAGAAAGAAATAAGACCATTTCTATTATTTATATACTGCTAGCTAGTTATCACCAATATTCTTGTTTATATAAGGGAAACATTAAAATGACTGCATATGTTAGAATTTTGCAAGCATTGGTGACTTTGGTAACACTACTGCCTTTTTATTATTGGATTAAGTAAGCTTTGGCATTTAAATCAAAGATGAATAAACACATTCCTTTTCTCAGTTATCTTATTGTCCTTTTTCAACAGAACATAATCTGCATTTTCAGCTTTATTACAGAAACTCTCAACAAGCCCTAAGATACACTCATCAGAAAACAGCTGATTAAGCAAATGAAATGCCCTTTATGAGGCATTCTTCAACTGTGATACTTTTAGATTTCAAATGCTTTATGCTACCACATAAGATTCAATTGCTCTGACTTTTTTTTTCTCTTATTTTAACAATGAGATGTAAAACAAGCTGCATTGAACAAGTGAGGAATAAAAGATTTAGAAGGTTTTTTAACAGAAAACTTTGAACTGTTGATTTATATAGCTAAAATATAAAGTATTTGCAATGGAGTTTTGAAAGACCATTTATTTTCACAGAGCTAAAGCACTCACTTCTTAGTTTGCTAGTGCTCATTATGTATTTATGTAACCAAGTTTGTAGACATATATTAGTATCTTTGTTTTCTCCAGTGACTTGTAGAGATGATAATTCCTTTAGTAGATAGGATAAAATCTTAAAAAAAAAATATTATTAAAATAGGATATGGAAAGTTGTTGTTCCCCATAGATTAATACACTTTCCTGAAAGGTCAAAATTCACAGTGTGTTTACTCCACAATATTGCTGAAATATATTTTGGGTAACTAGGCAATAGTACTTTTAGTAATTAAAAATACATATTTCTGGATTCTCAGAAATTAGAACAGTAAACAATGGCAGGTGTTAAATTTAGACTGTTTGTCTAAACAAATGAAGAAAATTGGAAAAAATCATACCACTGCTCATGAAAGAAGAATGCTTAACTGTGTCAGGCATATATTTCTTTCCCTAGAATCAACAGCTCTTTACTAAGTCCAAGCTCAGTGACAGATACAGACACATACCATGGTGAAGAGAACAGATTCCATAGCTTGCTTTACATTTTTGGTCTTCAAACTCTTACTCTAAGCTTTGAAAGAGGGAATATGCTTCTGAGTCAAAACCATGTAATTGAAAAATTGTTAACACGGGATAGCTTTTTTTGTGAGATCATCTGTATATAGAGACAGATTATAGCTCTAGTTTCATTTTAAAAGCTTCTGAAAATAGAAGAAGGGGGGGAGGAAGAGGGGGAGGAAGAGGGCATGTACTTGCCCATGAAAAGAGTAAAAGACCTTTTAATAACCCATATGAAGAAATAATGAGTATATTCAGTAGCTTTCAAAGACAGGATTCTGATGAGATTTAACTGGACAGCTAAAGAACACCTAACAAAGTAAAAAGTTGACAAATACACCAAAACGTAGATGTGGTGGTAAAAAATCTAAGTTATTTTTCCTAATCTGAGCATATGAAAGCTTAATGTAGGAAACTTAAAAGCAGTGCAACATCCTGAGCAGCTCACTCTATCTGCTGACATAAAATGTAAAAAATTAGAGACAGAACATTAAGAAACAAACTGCAACTTTTATTTGACAAATAAGTCTGAAAGTATGAAAATTCCATTACTGAAATGAATACTGCAGTGGCATTTGGAGTCTTATGTTATGTTATTTGTGAATTCAGAGGATTACAAGAGCAGCAAAAAATTCAAAGCGAAGGATTACAAGCCAAGAACTTTGCAGTCATGACCAACTAGCTCAGCTATAGGTACCAGAATTATAGACTCTCTAAGCTTACATACAAGGAAAACAGTGGTCAGTGTAATACCATTGCACAGATACGTCAATTCTATAACCTCATCTATTATCATGAGAGTTTAATTTGGATGGACAGAAAGGAATATAAACTCTGATCTTAACTTCAGAACAAGTGGTGGTCAGATCTCAGCAGTGATAATGCCACTAGTTCACATCATAAGATTATAGGTAAAGTTCAAGGAAGGAAGGGTTGGACCTAAATGAATTGCCTAATGAAATACAGATTCTACAGAAAGTCATGAGATTACTTTATGTGCTAGTGTCTCATGCACAATGGATTTTGTCTTTGAATGTACCAATTAGTCAAGACAACTACTACCAGTAAAAGACTTAGCACTATTAAAAATAATATAGCTCAAAGAAAGTAAAGCAGATGCAGTTCTGGTGCAATAAGGACAACAAAGGAAGGTGTGCAACTACATGGATATCAAATAGGGTCTGCTTCTAACTGGCAGTCCTAAGGAGGGAGCTATGGCTCTTCATGTAATTCCTTGTTTAGACAAATGGCTGTGCTAGGGTTTATTCCAATTCTAAAACCTCCTGACAACACACTCTAATGATGAGGCTTCCTTATGGAATGAGATATCTACCACAAAGATGCAAAAGAATATGTCCACTCGTATGTGCTAGAACACATGAGCATATGCAGCACTTATATAGACACTGTATCTCAAATTTGGAAGCAGATTTCATGAGAATGCGCTATGTAAAACAGAAAAAAAGGTAAAAAAAATAAAATTCACAAGGTCTTTCACATTCCATCACCTATTACATCATTAATCTAACTCAATATACTGCTCAAAAAGTACAGCATGTTTGTAAATATAAAATTCTAAATTTTATTTGCAAAGCAATGATATGTTTGTCTGTCCTCTTAAGGACAAGGAGACCACAGAAATCCAGGGTGTAAGCACAGCTGTCCTTTGAGGCTGTACAAAGATTTCTGAGAGTACTCACTTCTGCATCTGCAGATTGCCATCGTAGAATGCTGGAAAGGAGTTTGCTACAGATTGCATAGACACTGCAACCAAACTAACTAATCACAGTTAGACCTGGAAAATGCATGTTAATTGGACTCACAAGATGACACTTTCACTACCTGTCCTTCTGCCAGCTAGGCTAAAGTGAGTTACTTTGCAGCCTTCTCAAATCATATATGCTTTTTTTTCTAGCCATCTACTTAATTTCCTAACACACTTGGAGTTCTTCATTAAAATATTTCATGGGTCCTGGAAAGAGCATTCTGTGGCTTCACCCTGTCAGGCTCCAGTAACATAAAAAGTATTTCTCTATAGAAACACATTATTATTGTCAACAAAATTCTAGTTTGGCATGTATGCTGATCCTAGTTACTTTTAACAGCAAAACCTCCAAAAAGAAAACGATTGATATGAAGAAAAATGAAGGTCAGGGAGAGTTTAAATACAGCATAATAGGAGAAAGACTTAAAATATGGCATTTATAAAGAGATACCGTAGTTTAGCAGCAGGAAGTATTTCTTATTGAATAATTCAAAAGAGTCTGTTTCAGAACCCTAAACCTAAGTGCTAATTAGCCACAGCAACATACTTTCAATAAAAATATAAAATAAGATCTAATTAATGACCATTTCCAGTGGCAAAAGATGAAGTTCTCTAATTTATCTCTGAAAAAAGACACTAGAAGAGAAACAAAATGAAAGAGAAGCTTTAAAAGAAAAAAGCATTTCAAAGGCTAGGCTCCTGCGGGCATTTCAGTGCCTAGGGCATACTGCTCTGGTTAGCCCTTGGAACTCGTCATTGCAAGAGTGATAAGATTATTTCTCTTTAGGAGAAATCTCTTCTATGCCAGTAAACACAGAATAAAAATTGTACATTTTCTAAACTGAGGAATGCATACATTTGGATTGAGAAATGTAATTGAGGGACAAACTGAGCCTGTGTAATTCTTTGCAACTGAGTTGAGAAACTCCTCTAGAAGGTGATTACACAGTACTCTGCTATTACATGTTTTTCACAGTTTAATATATTGCATTATTTCACAACAAAGTAAAAGGGTACAAGAGCTATTTATAGAACCTAGAAATTTTGATAACACACAGAAGAAGGCCACTAAATCATAAATGCAGAAAGGTTTCTTAATGGGAGTTATTGTGTGCTCAGTAAAACTGCTTCCACTGTTATCAGCCATATTATCTACAATACTCATTTGATTCAAATTACAAATCCAACAGTAATTCAACAAATAAACCCTAGCTAATAAGCCATAAGATTTCAATTGAATGATTCCATTAAACATACATATACAGTCTACCTTCAAATTAAATGCCACCTGACTCATGCATTTGATTGTTCTAAATATTGTAGTCACATCAGCAGCGTATTTTCATAATAAATGCTAAAACTGTTTTATTATCTTGTGTTCTGTTCGTGTGCAAAGTCATTAGCAGTACTGATCAAGGATGCAGAAGGGCAGATGTTTAATTGGAAGTAAGAGCACAAGAGTGAAATCTCAGTTGTTGAGATTCATGCAGAAGTTCAAGAGAAATATATACCCATAGCTAAAGCTGAGTCTCAATACTGAATTTTAAAAGTTTAAGACCTCCTTGATTAGTTAAGTATTGAAGATTATTTATTCTTGTCTCAGAACCTTACTTCTGATTTAGGTTCACCAGAATGCAAAAACAGATCTTTATAAGAAGAAGGTAGTCTCTGTTAAAAACCTGCAAGTCATGAGGAAGATTTACCTTTGAGAGTCAAGGCATTGTGTATGGACTCAGATGAAACTAAGATGTGAGCTCCTCCCTGAAACATTTCTCAGCAATGCAACACCATAATCATGCTTAACTAGTCTGCTTGCAAGTATGCTTTTCCTTATGATTTCCAATAACCCTTTAAATTTCTTAAAACTTTCATTTCAGGATGGAAGTATAGATATTTTTGAGATCCTCTTCCTGTATTTGCTTCTTCACATTCATATGGACACAATCTTTCTAGCTTCCTTAGCATCTGT
Source organism: Chloroceryle aenea (assembly GCA_013399075.1). NCBI lineage: Eukaryota > Metazoa > Chordata > Aves > Coraciiformes > Cerylidae > Chloroceryle > Chloroceryle aenea. Next base: position 783,816 of record VWZY01009796.1, read on the forward strand.
TTAAGTATTCTCATATTTTGTCATACAGTATAATTAAAATAAAGTTTCTACATCCCTATTATATTATCCATTTCCAGTACTTCATTTCCAGTATCTGAGACACAAACCTCCTGAAATCAGAAGCTGAACAGTGTCAGTGAAATTCTGTGAATCCTTATTTAGAAAGCTACCAGCTCCTAAGAACATAATGTTCTGCTGGTTAGCTCTTTCTCTGCATAGAGCTCAGCAGTCTCACATGCAGCTATCTTCACTTCTACAAGTGGGGTTCCATCTCTCAAAAAAGGCTGCTATGGCTGTATGTCCTTTTGTCATTGACATAGGAACTACACAATGTATAATGCAATGGGGCCACTGGGCAACAGTTTTATTCTAACTATCTGAAAAAAATAACATAAAAGTCTCTGGAAAAGTTGAAGATGTTTTAGAATACAGTATTTGGAAAGCAGCCGAAAACAAAGTAATTTTTCATTAGTTTTCTTTTGAGAGCTTTTACTTTTTAACTTACCAGGCATTATAATATTGGAAAAACCTAGTTTCCTTGTTATGGATACTCCATGAGTAAACATGGATGTATGCTCTCTCCTAATTTGTTCTATGTCTCCATGAAGCAACTGAAGAGAAACTGCCAGACCTGAAAAGGAAAACAGGGAAAAATAAGACATTCACACAGGTTATGGTCATCATTACTTCTTTAAAATTATATGTACTTGAATGTATATATGGATGTCTGAGAACTCAGAAAATTCAGAAGTTCAGTAACACCAACCCAAGCCACCTTAATTTTTTAATGTATTTTGGAAGGGTACCAACATCCAGAAATTAACAAAGACCTGAAAACATCTACCTATGAAAAATACTGAACAAATTACTACTGATGTGTAACTGAACTACCATGACACTTCAGATCAAAATTATCTCAATAGGGATGAACTGAGGCCTTAACTGGAAAAAGAATCATAAAAATGTCAATTAAGAGAAATGTCAATCAGTAATATTTGCTACTATTTCCATTTTTCACTTCCTTCAACACAATGCTGCCTTCATTAGTATGCAAGAATAAGTGCAAACACAATGGTCCCATATCCATGGGAGAAACCTGGAGGTTTTATCACAGTGCAGCAATTTACCTGATACAAAGTTATGCATTTTATTAATCCAAAATCCAAAGAAACAAACTCTAATAAAACAAATATAGCATAATCAATAGTTTTTTTACTTAGGCACAGTAATTTCATAATGACGGAAATTACAGCTTTTTTTTCAATATATATCAGATTTAATCTATTATACTCCTTCCATGTTTGCTAAAGGACATGCAAAATGCAAGGGTGGACATATGATCATTTTCCAATATTTATTACTCTTTTACCAAGGAAAAACAACTTCATCTACTATATCTGCAGTATAAAGTGCAAACATTACCGCTGAGAGTAACAAAAGCAACAGGCATGTATTTTCATAATTCCCAATGTAATCACTGAGGCAAGTGTCAGGACAATACAGCTTGTAAAGATTAATCTTGCCTGACCTTCAACACTACTACAGCATGTCATGTCAACATACAGATCAAGGAGAAGATAAAACTCTTCATATACATTGAACAACTGGAGATAGACAACTTGAAAGAGTCATAACTAACTTCAGATTAAGCTTTAGTAAATAACATGTGCACACAGACTGAACAAGGTCATCGTTCCTTTGGGTTTTAGAATTTTCCCCTACAACCATGTAACTGAATAAATTTACTTGAAGTCCAATGGTTCTCAAATCAGAACTGGAAAAATCTGTCCTAAGTACTGCCAGTCCAGGCTACTTCACTGAAGAGATCAGAAATCTAATTGGTATGACAACTCTTATCTTTTTCCCCTTATGTACACTTAGATTTCATTATTTTGGCAACTCCAGAGGATGTGATACTCTGACTAGACCTTTATTCTCATGAAAAACAGCTCACCTACACGTGTCCATTTGAGTACATAAACAAATCTTACAAAGGAAGAACATTCAGTGAATGTATTCTGTGGTTATCCATTTAATGTCATTTAGGAAATGGTGACAATAATCAGTGTAGACAAGAAACCAAACCATACAGTGGCCAGCTGATGGTACAGGAGGTCAGTAAGAAGTCATGTAGGCAAAATTCAGACTCTGTTAGAGCAGGTGAAAAGTTTTTCATTGCTGGATGAGAAGAGCTAGGCTGGGTATAGCTCGCTTAGAAATACAGATATTTAGCCCATCTCCAATCTTGTTTCTTTATATTTTAAAAAATTCTTATACATACATATGTATATTCATACCCCCATATGCCCCTCTTACACTGTTTCCTTGGAAACCTAAAAAGACATTTGCCATTGCTCCAGATCACATCAACCACAACAGCGTTAATCAGATACTGTACACGTCCTGGTGCTGAGTAAAGTTACTGTGTTCCTAAACAGAAGTTGAAGACCTCAAATCCAGTTAGTACTACAGTTTTCTTTGATTACAAATTTCACAGATTTCCTTGAAGAATTTTATTTAGCTCAAAAATGAGGTAAGTGTCAAAAAATCTCATCAATGGCAAAATAGTTTTAACTTGAGAAATAAGCTGCCTGTCAAGGATTTGAAGTACTTGCTTGTGCAAGGCGAGAAAGGTATTAGAGCTCTGAATTTCACAGCATTTATTGTTAGGAAATAAACAGTAATATTTTTGTACCCAAAGGCATCAAGAAAATCTCTTAGTGAACACACTTAAAGCATAGTTCAGTAATTTCACCTATAGTATAAATATATCTTTGTAATATAAATGGTATGCATCCCCCAACTCTTCAGAATAATGAATAACATTATAGTAAAGACAGCAGAGTTAAGGTTATATGGTAGAAACAGTCCAGTACAATAGGAAAGAGTAAAATTAAACCAGAATGGAAACAGAGCAAAGATTTACAAGGAAGAGAGTCTGAAGAATCTCCAAAACCCAAGGTTTCAAGTTAACAATCTTGCCACTGAGGATCCAGCTGCCAAATGAGAAGGGAATTGACAAGAAGGGAAGCAGATCTGATAAATCTGTAAAAATGCTAAAGTTAGAAGCATATGGACTTTATATAATCAGTGAAAAGGTGGCAATCCCTAGGGAAGTGTTTTCATTGGTCTCTCAAAGCTCCACTAACTTTGCAAGGGAAGTAGGCCCTTCTGCATTAAGGACCTAAAATAAGAAGATTCATACTGATCCTGAGGTGTAATACCCAATAGGTTGTCTGAATTCCCATTGATCTATTACACTCAGTACCCTGACATGGGCAGAAGGAACACATATATGACTAAGACAAGTGCAGCCAGCCAAAGGACTGTATTTTCAGCTAAACACAAAGCCCATGGCCAGTTACAAGCCACAACAATCCCGTATTTATGGGTCTATAAAATACAATACACTTGCCAAAGGAACTAGAAACCCATCATGACTGAGGAACCATGCACCTGAAATAAAAGTCATGGGGAGGAGGTACTTTAAAAAGATGGACTAATTAATATTTTTCAGGGGCCTGAAGTTTGTATCCTAAGTATAATAAAAGTTACCCACCAATTCAAGTTAAATAATATTGTTTAAAACATACTGATGTGTCTACTGATTGTCACAGAGCAACCCACCACAACAGAAGTTTGCACATTGAATTGAAGAGGAACTCCCCCAGTCACACTGCAAAACAAAGTGGAATGAAGAGCAACCAACTAGTTGAAAGACAGCACCACCAGACTTTTATATACCATAATGGCCAGAAAGCCACTGAACTCAGTTATAGGTGATTAAAGCTATCTCTATGGAGAAGAAATTAAAAGGTAGAGGAGAAATGTTACTGCTCCTAGAAAGGAAGGTTTAATCACCAGACGGCAATGAGAGAGTGGAGCAGGCTTCCAAAGAATTTTGTCAGCAGGCAATCTAGGAGATATGGAGAAGATGCTCACGAAAAATGAATGGAGTCAAAAGAATGCAGAGTTTTTGTATACAGAGAAAGTTAATTCATAACATTTCTCCTATGGAAACATGAATAACTGTTCTGCTGTATAACAAAGGTAATATCCTTTAGTTTTAATTTATTACACTTTGTCAACACCAGTTCTTTCCCATCTCATTTCATGTAGGAGACAATAATATTGTCAGCTTTAGAAAAAACTAGAGGATTGCTGATGAAAGAGCAGTGTATGGACACAGCAAAAAACTGCAACATACACTCCACCTGACCGTGGTCAATATGACCTTTACACTGTGTTTGAGATGTAGAATCTATCCAAAACTTTATAACTATAAAATTTCCACTTCTAGAACATTAGGAGCTAAAACATACCAGAGAAAAATGATTATCCAGTGTCTGAAGGATAGGAACATTTTCTTTCATTGAGTACATATTGTAGCTGTGTCCTCTCAGAAGAATTTCAATTACCTCCCTAGTAGTAATTAAAACCTCTCCTGTTAGCTATTATTCTTTCTTTACTCCAGGTTTGAAAAAAATACTGCAAAATTCTGTGTGGTACTGCAAACAGATTACTTTTATTTCTTTTGCAAGCATATGAAATTTCTTACAATGAACTTGTACTATAGTTCACCACAGAATATTTTTCTCATTCAGATAAAAGAGAATACAGAAGATTGCCAAGTTGCTTAATAAGCATTCCAGTCATTTTACTTTAAAACAGTTTTTATACAGCACTATTGATTTCTGCATTTAGTTATGACAAAAAGAAACTGTTCATTATGCTTACAGACCACTTATTTGCATTTGAGCTTCTGGAGGAAGGGGAAAGCATTTACATTCAGCTTCTATCTACTGGCAGCAGAAAATCCTACATCATATTAAGAAGAAAATGCCTAGCAGCTGCTCAGGAAGCTAATAGAAAAAAAAAACCCACCACAAACCTTGAGCAGAATGCAATTTAGCACTGTTTATATTTTAAGAAAGGTAATCAAATAAGGCATCTGTCCAAATAAAGCTGCCTAAGGGTGTTACAAATATTCTGAAAGCATACAGGTGTCTCTATTTCTGGTAGTGTTTTAAAGTGACCAAATTACCACTGAAAAGATAAAACCAGTAGCCTTCCACATTTGTTATTGGCAAACAAATGATTTTTTGATTTAATATGATCTAGAAAAAAATAATTGTATAAATCTTGTGCAATTTGGACACAGCAAAATCCATATAGTAAACGCAAAAAATTACAGTCTGGGAACAGAGGGGAAGAGGAAACAAAAAAAAAAAAAGGAGAGGCAGATTAATTTTCTCTGACCTTGCTAAAGACTTGATTGTGATTACTTTGAATTATCAAAGGAAACTCCAAACTCTTTCTCTTTTCCTCAGCTTTAAATTCTGGTTTTTAGCTCAGTAAAAAAGAACGCAAGCAAAATAGCCTCTGCAAAGTTTTAAGAGCTCATGAATTAAATGAGATCTTGTACCTATGGCTCTTGTCAGAAATGCTTTCAATGTGGAAAGTCAGGGCTTTCTTCCTTCTTCACATGGAACATAAACACTTAAACACAAGTGGCATTATATTATCACAAGAGAACTGGCTTGGAATTTCTGTACAGGGGAGATGATAAAGCCTCAAGTATTTCTTGTCAGAATCACTGTGGGATGAAGGTTAAAGGACCAGAAGGCTAAATGACTACTATAAGCATCTAGTCTAACCTCCATATACACACAATAAAGATCTCACAATAATTTCTCCAATTCTTACCTTAATAAGAATCGATGCCCTTTTCTATTAACAATACGCACAGCATGTCAATACCCATTTCCACACTACATTGTTATATTGCAAAGGTCATCATCAAAAGGTTCCAGGGAAGCATCTGTTATTTTTCTCCTTCATGAAGTACAGCTCTGCCATGCAAACAGCTTTCACATAATTGTATTAGAAATTTAGCTACTTGTGTTCCAATTATGTGCGATTTCTAATAAAGTAGCAGTCAACATTTAACTGGGACCTAAAGAAAGTGTTAAACACCAAACCCCCACCAGCGTAAATGCCCAGGTAACATTTGGAATGAATTTTTAAATATAATCCTTGAAAGACCTAAAACCATACATTTAAGTTCTATGATTTATCATCTGAATTAGCAACTTTTTAGTCTCTCAGCGGATGAAGTAAAGGAAGTCAACACTATTTAATAGTAACAGAATGAATTTTTGGAAAAAGCTTGTGAAAACCTCAGTGTGAAGACATAACCCAACTCCAAGATGGATATATGAACTGGCTATTCACATTATGTAGCTTCAGCTAGGAATTTCTGGGTTTAAATTTGGTCTCATTTCAATCACATGTAGAAATAGTGTGGCAAGTAGGACTAGGGAAGTGATTATGCCCTTGTACTCAACACTGGTGAGGCTTCACTTCAAATACTGTGTTCAGTTTTGGGCCCCTCACTACAAGGAGGACACTGAGGTGCTGGAGTGTGTCCAAAGAAGAGCAACAGGGCTGCTGAAGGGTCTAGAGAACACGTCTTATGAGGAGCAGCTGAGGGACCTGGGGTTGTTTAACCTGGAGAAAAGGAGGCTCAGGGAAGACCTCTCAGTCTCTACAACTCCCTGAAAGGAGGTTGTAGCAAGGTGGTCTCAGTCTCATTCCCAAGTAACGTGACAGGACAAAAGGAGATGGCCTCAGGCTGCACCAGGGAAGGTTTGATATTGGGAAAAATTTCTGCGCAGAAATCTATGATTCTAGATACAAAATATATTTGACAGCACCACTGAACTCTGTGAAAGCTGGCAAGAAAAGACAAACACCAAAGAACTTCTCTGAGATGAATCATATGCCCAGGAGTTACCTAAAAGTTAGGTACTTCATTCTATTCTATCTTCTCTGTCTAGTGCATATTACCACTCCTGCACTCACTCCTCCTCATTATCTGCGAGCCATCGCTCCACTCAGTTCCCCGCTGTGAGCCTACACCACCTTTTGTGGCCAACAACTAAAGCTGCTTGCATCAGGGAACGCACATTTTGTTTCCCATCCGAAAATTCTCACGGTGACTCACAGGAAGAAGCTCTCCTTGCAACAACTCTGAGTGGGGCAACCCTGTGAACTGCTTGGGCAATGTTATGCAAATGTAGTCACAGTACTACTAGATACTGCTAATATCTAGAAAATACTGTAAGCTACCAGAGCTCTGTTTCTAATAATACCATGCTCTGTAAACTTACACTGAGCTATCAGTTCTCTGCCATATTTGATCTCCTGTAGCTTTTCATCACACGAAGTGAGGAAAAATTATGCTACTCTGCTACCTCACTTCATGGGGACTCTCCAGTTTCTGTACTGCAAGGTAAGTAATGACTTGAACAGGTTTCCCTGTCCGAATCAAATCCTTTGTAACTCTGATCTTACTTTTAGCAAAATAGGAGATGAAATAGATGAAATATATTGTTTTCCACCTATTGTGCTTTGGTTTTGTTTTGTTAAATTATTATTATTTTTATTTATTTCTCATGGATCAAAATTAGAGTGCCAAGAAGCTGTTGAATGCAGGTAAATAGGTGTGGGAAGGCATACAGCCTCAAAGCACAGACCAGCACTTCTATCCAGCTGCCTCCATTGCCATACTTGACCCAGAACTTGTATCTTGTCAGATGAGTTCATGCACTGGGGTGATCTACCACATGTCTTGTCTGACCAGGTCTTACAGGACCACTGAGGTAGACTGAGATTTAGTGCCAAATAACATGTATGCTGGTGAAAAGGTAACAATAATTCCCTAAACCCAAGGATGTTTGCTTTATGAAAATTACTTTGGTCTGGTTGAATTTAAATGCTAGCAATGTAATGAAATTTGCTTTTGAACAAGCAACTTCATTGAACTTCTAAAAAGTTAGATCCCACTTTGAAGTCAGCTCTGCTTTGAAATGGTGTTAGATCACAACCTCCTGAGGACCCCTCCAATTTTTATGATTTGATGAATAACTTTCCCCCGCGAAGATAAGAGTTTGTCCTTCCTCTCCTTGGGATTCTTAGCAAACACCTCTCAATAACAGATTTCAAGTCCTTCATGCTTTAATCAGGGCATTATGCAGTTGCCCTTTTAGTTACCAGTCTCCTTTTGTTAGGCAGCATCACTTTGGATGACCCTCTGCCTACAGACTTTTGCACAGGTACATGGAAACAAGTCTGAATTTATAATGGACAGTAAACTATTTATTTGTAAAACCTACTTGTGCATGTTTCTCTTTTAAAAGAGAAAAATTAACAGTTTGTGGCTGACGGACTTCAGTCATTGTGTTACAAATCAAACCACAACCTGGATTTGTCTTAAAAACAGCCTCCGAACTAAGGTCTTGCCTTCACCATATTTAAAAATTTATGTTCCTGCCAGCTAGTCATACAATATAGTCATTTCTGATTTTATTCTTTTTATGACATATACTTTATGCAAAAGGATGATTTATGTACGTTTTTCAAAAGCTGCATTTTGACACCCTATGCAACAGCTAAAAAATTAACACTGCCACCATATTTAAAAAAAAAGAAAAGAAATTGTGATCAATCCAAGAATTGCAAGAGAAATCCCACTATTTTCAATATGTTTCTTATAAAGCTTAAGGCCCTCCCATCAGCAAAAGTTAACAATTAACAGTGTTTCTAGTGGAGCTGCAATACAAGTTTGGGACTGCTACCACAGTATAGCCCACACTGTGTTCAGTAAACATGAAATTAGATTACATGATTCTTGCCTAGTTCATTGGGGCATTCCAAGATAATGGCACAAGAAAAGACCTTCCCATTACATTTGCTATTTTCGTGGAAATCACGCAAGAGTCCAAAGCTACAAAGAAGCTAGATAAGTTTACAATTTCTTACATCAGCAATTTAATCTCTATAGGATTAGAAAGGATTTCCACCTCCTTTGCTGTAACAACTGAAAAGCATGTGTGTCCTTGTTGCAGCTCCCATGAATTACTGTATTAGGCACATGCAGCTTTTCAAGACTTGTTAAGGGAATCTAATTTGGAATTTACACAGGACCTTACACATGACGATGTCAGGAACCTAATAAAGTAAAAAAGCGGAGCAAAAAAGGAATGTCTTGCAATCCTTTAAAACTAAGCTATCCAGTCTTTCTTCTCCAAGAAGGGTGAAGAAAGAGGAAGTTGAAGTACATTTTCCATCAATTTCTTAATACAATTTTTATAAGAGAAATCATTGGGGAGAATATTTGCATGTAACATGAGACAAAAAAAAATTTCTCTCCTCAGTAGGATTTGCTAACAGGACATGAATACCGATCACACTTAGAAAAATCATGTAGTACTTGGCAGACTTGTGAGCCACTTTCTCTTTCCCCATGGTATAACAAATATTTTCTGATTGTATATAAAGCTGAATAGTTGCTGAAGGGAAGTATGAGAAGCCAAGTGATTAGCATGCTCATCTGGGACATGCGAGACAGACTGAAAATCCTTTTCCAAATTAGAGTCTGAAGCAAGACATTTTCTGTCTTTGAAGATGTCTCAAACACTGGAGTAAATAATTTCTATGGTAAACCCAGTGAATATTTATATATTCCCTGAAATAGCATGTGCTGAGAGTCACTGCAATCAACTCCAGCATTTTTTTTCAACCCAGTGGCCAAGCAGCTAAATCTAGCTCACCCACATCCTGACAGTGAAAGTGTCCTGGTGCATCCAGCTACTAACTTCAAGTTCTCAACTTCAAGCAGTGGAAGAAATGAAAAAAGTACCTTAGCTTTAGGTACTTACAGGAAGATCTTGTGCCTAAGGTTATTTTGAAGATGCTGATGGTGTTTAAGTAGGGATTCAGTAAGAACCATCACTGTTTAAGTGTGTAACTTGCTCTCAGTTATAAGAGAATAATTTTTATGGATAAAACCCCTCTACCTTCAGAGTCCAAAGGACTGCTCCAATAACTAGACACAAAGAATTATTGCAATTATTAGTATTTTTCCATTATCATGTGCTATATTAAAAAAACCCCACAACACAAACACACACTTCAACTTCTGAAAGTCAGAAAGAAAAAAGAAATCCATGATGCTGCATAAGTATGTACAGTTGGAGCGGCATTCTCTGATTTTATTTAATTTTTTTTAGAATTAGGTTTAATGGCAACAGGATTTAGCATTATTCTCTTGTCCCTTGTCTTAAGACACACTTCAAACCATTTTAAAAATCAACAGGTTTACTCATGGCACCATAATTCTGTGGGTAAATGAAGCAGCTATTATATGATCAATAACAGTTCACAAGGCACTTTGTGCATTAGTGCCTGATTTATTAAAGAGAAAAGCAGCCCACATTCATTATAATTTTACTGAGTCCCAAGAAAGGTCCAAAATACAGTTTCACAGGCACACCCAAAGAGTAAGAGCTGCAACTTTGCCCACATTGCAAACCCTATGAAATCTTTACAGTTACAGAACCCCAAGTTTTGATATGAAAGCAATGACTTTTTATAGGCAACCCTATCTAAAATATACCATAAAGGGATAAGGGATGATTTTATATGGTTTGAAAGAAGCAGGTAACTGTTTTCTATATCTGTAGCATACATTTCACTGACCTCCAGTCCTACAGATACAGAAATAGAAGTCTGTTATTTTCCTTGTAAAACTAATGTAATTAAGTGTGATCACTATGCAAGAATATTTATTTCTCCACAGATTTTTGTATTTTAAAAGAAAGTAACTAGCTTCTAATTCTAAGAAAAAAAATATCGGAAAAATAGTTTTTATAGCCAGTTCCACTCCAGGTTTTACTTAAGACTGGTTTATTTAATAATTACAAAATCATCTCGATCTACACAGTGCTTATTCCACAAATACTACAAACTCAGTGCAAGAGATTACAATGTTACTACTAAATGCAGCAAAGGCTGTACAATTTGGCCTTTCCATTAATGGTTTGATCTCCTACACTAGGCAACCATTAAGCTGATAGCTCACAACAGCTCCAAAGACTAGTGGCGAATGATAAGTTGATCCACTACCTGCTACTCCAGTCTCTGTTAGACTGGAAATTCATGCAGAAAATACATTTAAGTTCCCACTTAAATGAGTGATGAATTATCCATGAGACCAAGTCCTTCCATTCCTGCATCCCCTGAGAAGACAAAAGGGGATGAACATCTGCCCCCTGCTCTTTTCTGGGCTGTACCAAGTAGTGAAGGTCATTTGCCTTCACTTGGTCTTTTTTTGGCACAAGCTGAGAATAAGATGCAAGAGGATTCTGTACATCAGAACTGTCACAAGTTGAAGTAGAAAAAGTACTTTTATAAGGAGTAGGGATTTGAGTGATAAATGCAAATGCTATAGTCTGATAATATGTGTTTTACATGCAGGACACTCAAAGTATGTTTTGAGTTCCTTTTTTATTTATAAATATAAGTATTTATAAATAGTTCCTATTTATCACATTTCTCCCCAGAAAACTGGAAGATTATTTTTTTCTTAAGAATGTTATGAATGATCTGATAGACTATTCCAGTAGTGGGAGTTAATTTGTGAAGACTAAAGACTTTGTGTTAAAGTCTCTTTATCTGAAAGAAACTGTACAGAACAGAATCTGAAGAGGGAACAGGCCCAGAAGATAGGCAATATTCTGAAGTGTGTTTGCTGTTGTTTGATTATTGTGTTTCCTTTCTATATCTTTTTAATGTGATTTGTAAAGGGCAAATGTGATATAAACCAAAAAGTTTTCCTACATTTGGCTCATATCTACAACGGTTCCTAAGAGAGAGAGAAGACCCATGTCTCCTCTAAGGAAATGTTTTCACCTTTTTTTGACAATTATAACATAGCAGACAAGGCTAATGAGGCTTCAGAACCAGTCATTCCTTACTATTACAGAAAAAGACATCAGAGGAAAAAGAAAAAGTAGTGTAACAACAATATTTTCCATGAGGTGTCAGCAGAAGTATCTGAACATATTGCTAAAGCTTTGCAAGTGCTTTTTCAGTTGCAGAGGAACAGATTTCATGTGTGCAATGTAAACAGCTTTTAATATTTTATATATTAGTTGCTCAGTACTCAGTGGCATTACTGCTCACTTCTTTTGCTCTCCAACCCTCACATGCACTGCTGGAATTCCGTGCCGCTCTTCTCTCTTTGGTGACTTTCTCCTCCCTCCCCCCCCCGCCCCTAGATGTGCACACACATAGCGATATAATACATTTTCATGTAATAGGAGTATTTGTCTGTAGGTGAAAAAATATTTCTTTCATACACATTGGTCCTTCTGAAATAAAGCAACTTAATCTGCAAATTAAGAAAACCCCAGGGCAGCAAAGAGTAATGTGGCAACTTACTCACCTGCATTGGAGCCTGTCAAGTTGTAACGTGCGTTCAACTTTTTAATGATATTTTCATGGATCTGATACCAGTCACTCTCTGTGTTGCACCTAGAAAAAATGATAACTTTCTTAACTTTGAAGTAGGAGCACAAGTTTTTCAGATCAGCTTCAACACGATCTCTAACCAATCCTCTTCACAAAACCAATTACACAATAGGAGCTAATAAAGCCTCATGAAATTGCGTCTCTCAATGGAAAGGGTGAGAGTGCTCTTAGCACTTGTGAAAGGCACCATGTAAGTATCTGCTTCATGTGGCAAAGGGTGGCAGAAAGATATGAGCAATTATGCTCAGAAACTCAGCTGTGATGAAGTTCATCATATGTATAGATCTATCCTTCAGAACTAAACCACATAGAAATCTATCCTGTGACACAAGAGAAAATACAGGATTTGGAGCCAGTCTCAGCAGACAGAAAAATCTGTGCTATACATTTCAAAGCTTTTAAAAACAGGATGTGATCTTCAGGAGGTAATTGGTAAAAAAGCAAATTACATTTCAATATACATTCAGAAAATAGCTGCTTTTCCATAAGGAAAAACTGACCATGTTTCTAATGACCACATTTCACGGTTTAGACTGGAGTTAGTGTTAGCATAAAATCTGGTTCTGAGCAATGTTTCTTCTTCCACTCCTATTATTGAATGTATGGGTTACTTTAAAACAACCAGGCAAGATTAAAAAGAAAAATAACAAGAATGTAATAGGTAGGCAAACCTAACAATTTGTTAATCAACAGAAAATACTTATTTGGCTTTAATGTCCTGGAAGTCTAAACAAGAGATAGACCACATGGCCACTGTCACACTAAATTGCTTTCCCGCAGCACTGATTCCAGCAGCTTTAATTCAGCACACAGACATAGAGAAGAATGCCTGAAAGACTTCCATGCCTTCAGGATTTGAGTGATAGCCCTGGGAGGGGCAGAGTATCCTCATGTGAATGACAGTACATGCCCCAGGTTTGCATACTTAGAATAGACCACTTCACAAAACAGTTATTACAATAATGTCCAAGATCAGCAGGAAATTACACGCTCTGTGTTGCATGTAATAGAATTGTACTTTCTTCCAATTACTATGAGCCAAAATCCACTATTTAATCAATGATTCATTTAAAATCTATTTTATATTTTTCATTCTCCAGCACTGTCTGTTACATTTTTGTTATTTCCATTATATAATTGCTTAATTTCACAAAAAGATAATTTGCCTGCTTTTTTCTGTAGTTCTAAAGTACATCCACTAGTTGCTTAGGCAGCACAAGGTGTTTAAACACCTAAAGGCACTTGTTAAAAGCACTTCATGTTGACATAAAAAGAGAGCTCTAGAAGCTCTTACAAGTATGTGAAAAATAGTGAAACATCCAGAAAGTTATAAAAGAATGTAACTTTTATCTTTAATATTATCCCACTTTGCAAACACATCTGCAGAACTAGCAAAATATCCAAACTGTGACCAAAAAAACCCAAGGACACTACACTTTTCTTTGAACAGAAAGTAGCTACAGATATTTACTTGCACTGCATTTAACACCACTGCTTCTGATGCAAACTGACTAAGATACTTTGAAAAATTAAGAAAAAAGTATTCCTTACATGTATACTTTTAAGACGAGGTCATCCTTTGAATCTCCTGCCAGCAAATCTGCAATACTGAGGACTGCACAGCCAAAGGGTCGTCTATATTGTACATTGCAGGCATTTTTCTTTTCTCCAGCTCCCATTCGTCCTGCCAAACAAAATACATATTTGATGCATAATCCACAGAACTGTCTGTCTTAAAACCACAGAAGGAAGGCAGAGATCAATCCATCTCAGCATGGTGACAGGTCTCAGCAGACAATGCTAAGTGTACTCATCGCCAGCCTGGCCATCTTTATACTACGTTAGGATAACAATCGGTATAGGAAGGCCACTAAATAATATGTGGTGGTCTGGAAAGGTCTCAGATCAGTAGTACTGCTTATCCTTTCATGAACTCCAGTGAACAAAACCCACTTTATGATACCCTGTGACAGCACACTCATGACATCACCAAATCAGAGTTCAGACATAACATTTTTTTTTTTCAATTTTTGCTGTCCAGTAAGAACTATTTTACCATGGTTGTCATTACTTGTGATTTATATGAGAGGTGTTGTGATTGAGCTATTACAATTTAGTAATCAAATGCTACTTCCAAATAGGCAACTGGCTAGCAAGGGGATATCTTACCAGCTGCAGAGAGACATCAAGTACAGATAAAACATAGGGAAAAAAGATGACAAAGGGCAGAAGAATAATTTATGATAAGGAAAGAAAGAGGCAGCCAAGGAAAATAGATCTGAAACAAAATATTTTTCCTAGCCTCTTCTATTCAATTTGAATACAATTAATCAAACTTCTCACTGTGTCCCTGGCATTTGAAACTGTCCTCTTTCTAACCATTTTATTCAATTGTGCACTGGCAGCTATGTATCTTTCCGACCAAGTCTTAATTTCTGACAAGAAAAGCCCATGGCTGCAGTCACTGCAGGGCAATGCCTCCTCCAAATATTGCTATGCATCACAGCAGCTAGAAGAGTAATTGTTTATTTTCACACCATGCCACATACAAATCTTATTTTAACTTTTCAATATTTCAGTGGCTCATTTATAAACTTGGCTGAGGATATATTTGAAAACTATACAATAGGAAAAATTGTGCTCTTTGTTCTTCTTGAAAAATATTTTCTTATGAAATGTAAGTACATTACAGCAGAGTTTACCCTACCTGTTAGCAGTCCTTGCCAATAAAAACAAAACACCATATTTTAATATTCTCCTGAACACTAAACCAGCATGAAAATGCAAGGAAAAAGCATTCCTCAAAGGCGTAAACCAGTGTTTACTTCATAACAAATTGGTTCTGAACTCAGCACAAGTTGGGGCAACTATATTTCAAACTGAAATATCTTTCAAAAATAGGAAGAGAAGTTATATTTAGTACTGCACTGATGTAACTACAGAGACACTTTACAAAGAAACCAATATACCTAAGAGACCAGAAGCAGACCTGAAGATTATTGTTTCACAACAGTACAGCCCAGAGTATAACTTCTTAAAATAAATACCAGACACAAACATACCCTTTTCCTCTCCTCTTTGTTCTAGAGGACTTGATAGCTGTCCATAGCATCAGGGATTAAAATTATCATGAGAACTTTATCCACTTTTTTCCCTTTATCCCTTTTTAAAGGGACCAGGGAGAAGACAAAATTAACCTGAATAATTACAGATATATATCTGATACTATGTACTAATTAGGTTCATTAAATTTCCAGGCAAGTTTTTCTATGAACAAAGGATGCCTGAAATTACTCTCTTTGGAATAAGAATGGACATCCTAATGACAACTTCATCATCTTAAAACAGCTCATATTTGACACTTTCATTTTGTGACAGTAACAACATATCCTGCATATATACTAACTTAGTAACACACCTGAAAGATAACATACCACCAAGAATAGCAACACAATCTTGCCATCAAAACCCAGACATTTTCTTTTCAAAAATTTACTCAATGACCTAGTTAATTTAACAAATCCCAAAGCTGGCCCTAAGAAGTTTTATTTACTGTCATATGTCTAACATGTAAGATTTCTACTCACAGATGATTATACCTACCTATTCGGATAATGTGCACAGTGATATAGATGTCCTTCCTGAGTTCACTGCTACCCAAATCCTGCACAAAATCAGAACCTCATTATTTCTGGATCCTGATTAAATTGTGACAGTTAAAGAGATCTTTACACATTGCTTTCACTGCCAGTGAAAATGATAAATGAGCAGTAAGTCAATTTATACAGCATTAAGAAATTATCTCTTTAACACTTCAAATTAGTCATCATGACCTCAAAACAACTGTCCTAAAATATCATGGGCTAGAATATGTTGTAGTGCAGCTAAATCAGAAGGACACATGAGACTCACTGTGTGCCTCGAACAGTGCCGATGCATTTATGCAATTTCTGAAAGTACAGAGAGTGCTGCACAAACAATCTTTTGGGTGTAAAATGCACAAGGAAGACAACTAACCAGTCCTTATTGCAGCAAGAAAGACTGGTACATATGCCCATACTAAAGTTTAGATGAGTTTTTGCCAGCTAAATTGGGAGTTCAGCAATACACTTCAAACAGCTTTTAGAGCTGATGTTCATAAAAATGTTAAAGCTTAGGGAGTAGTTTTGAGTCAACTACAGAATAACAATTCCAGCTTCGATGTTCCATAGTCAGAACAACAAAGATTGAGAATAGCAAGAACTCACCACAAAGAGAGAACAGTGTCTTTCAGGCTTTTCTGGACATTTTGGCAAACCATTTCTATTCAGTCTTAAAAAAAATCTTTCACTGTAAGAAAACAAATACCAAATATATGTTTAACACCACTAGAGCAACATAGATCTCATTTTCATCTTACTTCAAGATGTATCGAGGAAAGATGTAAGAGAAAGAAATAGTTTCTTTCTAAAAGTCTAAAGAAGGAAGAGACTAGTGCAGTTTGTGATTGACTTAGTCATCGAACAAAATTACTGAAAACTCAATACAAAATAGGAGACATTGTCATTTGGAAGAGTAATAGTGTATATCCAAGTACACAAAGAAACACAAACAATAAAATCCATTTATCCTAGAACTGAAATTAGATGTGTATTATGTTGGTATTGATTCTCGCTAAAGAAATGTCAACATTGCCACACTTGTATTTAAACAGTATTCTTTTTCATATATAGGAAGATGTTCCTAGAGGACATTTTTCCTACTTAACTCTATCAAACTCTCTCACTAGAGTACACTGACTTTAGCAATATTCTAAGAATCTAGGAAGTTCCAGCAAGGCAAATTTTATTTTCATAATTCCATTTTTCAACCTACTGTGGGGTGTTTAATGCTGCAGCTGATACAAGTACTAATACTGCTTGGAAGGAGAAGAAGAGAATTCTTATTTCAGAGTAGAAGAGGGTATAAGACCTCAATGAAAGCAAAATTAGTTTTTGAAACATTCCTATTTGATACTAGGTACATTAAGGATAATCTCTGACCAAACTTGCCAATTCATGCATGGGAAGTTTATGAAAACCAAACTTTCCATGCTTTGAATAATCTTCTCCAAGATACAGCCTCAAAGGAAATGTAGTAATCACGTTTCTACAGTGAGGGATGTGGAAGATTGGAAAAGCAAGGAAGTCAGAAGCGCTATATACATTTCTCTTCATCCTCTCGCTTCCAGCCCCAGCTGGCCAGGCACTTCAGTCCAGATGCCCATAATGCTCAGATCAGAAACAAAATTTCTGAAGTACAACTATTTTTTTTTCTCAGCTGTATCCACCTCTTCTACTTCTGCTGGAAGCTGAACATGGCTTACCACTGCTCTATACCATCCACAGCTTTTTAAAATATAGTTGGAAAATCACTGGGAATATGTTGGATAAGATCCAACTCAATAGAGACTAATTAAATCTTTATTGCACAAGCATTTGCCTTGTAGAAAATCTGCATTGATCATTCACAGAATGAGAGTCATTCACATTGAAAGGGACCTCAAAAGGCCTGTGAATCCAGTCTCCTGCTCAAAGCAAGTCAGCTATAAAGTCAGATTAGCTGCTCTGAGCTTCAGCCAGTCGGGTCTTGAGAACCTTCAGTTACGGAGACCACATAGCCCATAGCCACTCTGGAAAACTCATTCCAGTGTCTGACTGTCCTCAATTTTTTCTTTATGGACCTTCTCTTGTTTCAATTTCTATTCCTTGTCACTCATTATCCCATCATGCACCATTATTGTTACTGATCATCTTGTTGGTACAGGGACATGACTTTGCTCCCCTGGAAACCATTTCTTCTCCAATCTCAACAAGCACCAATGCCTCAGCATGAGGTCCCAGGACAGGAGCTCCTGCCCAAAATAATGTGATGCCTTCTGCTGAACTCACTTCAGTTCATTATTATCAGTGTTGGACTGGAGAAGCAAAAACTGGCATGGTCCAATGGAGAAGCCAAAACTGGCATGGTCCAACCAATGCTGAGAAGGGGAAGACCACTTCCTTTATGCAACTGGCTACATTCTAGCTGACATTGCCCAGCATGCACATTTCTCAAGAGCTGTGTCTGAAGAATACTTTTTTTTTTATGTGCCTACAAACACTTAAGAGTTTTTCATTGTGATTATTTGAAAATATTTGTGCAATCCTCAGCTATGCAGTTTTTTTTTTTTTATCAGTCAGTATAAAAAGCAGAACTTAAGAATAGTAGAGCTGAACTCAAATACCTCAAAGGGCATGGAAATGCTGTTTTCTCAGAAACATTCATGTTTTATGATACAGCCAAATTCTGCAACTTAGATCTCCATGGAAACTTTAAAACTAAGTTTCAAAGACTGTTTATGTGAGTATATTTTTACAAAGAAACAAGCTGGTATTTTGCTGTTGATTTTAAAATGGTTTTCAAAATAATTCTGTCCTTTGATTTAGATTTAGCTAATTTTCAATATTGGAAGATACAGTAAAAAAAGTGCAGAGTTTTGTTTATAGGTCTCACACAAAGTTATTGCACACTGAGCAAGAATTATTATTTATATTACCAAAGCAGCTAAAGCTTTAGGGCTCCATTATGTCGGGTGCTATGCAAAACTGAATAAATAGGAAAAAGTCCCTGTTCCAGCAGTAATAATACAGCTTCTGCACACTGAAGCTTGCAGTGCTTTGGTATGCATCAATACAAATTTTGCCAGTACAAGGTGATTCCAAATTTCACCACCTTATCTTCAGTCTGTAGAACTACTTAAAAGTAATACATACGTGTACACATTTCGCTATATTTTTTTTGGTCTTTAAAACAAATGTTTCAAAGAAAAATACTATGCAACAGANGGAAATAGCCTTCCTAAAACAAAATAAAGACAGAATTCCCAAGATCTGAAAACTTGGTTTCAAACAGCAGCAATAACTTCAGAAGTTTAAATCTAGGGACAGTATCTTACTGCACAGCAGTCAGCTACGCACACACACACACATNATCAGTCAGTATAAAAAGCAGAACTTAAGAATAGTAGAGCTGAACTCAAATACCTCAAAGGGCATGGAAATGCTGTTTTCTCAGAAACATTCATGTTTTATGATACAGCCAAATTCTGCAACTTAGATCTCCATGGAAACTTTAAAACTAAGTTTCAAAGACTGTTTATGTGAGTATATTTTTACAAAGAAACAAGCTGGTATTTTGCTGTTGATTTTAAAATGGTTTTCAAAATAATTCTGTCCTTTGATTTAGATTTAGCTAATTTTCAATATTGGAAGATACAGTAAAAAAAGTGCAGAGTTTTGTTTATAGGTCTCACACAAAGTTATTGCACACTGAGCAAGAATTATTATTTATATTACCAAAGCAGCTAAAGCTTTAGGGCTCCATTATGTCGGGTGCTATGCAAAACTGAATAAATAGGAAAAAGTCCCTGTTCCAGCAGTAATAATACAGCTTCTGCACACTGAAGCTTGCAGTGCTTTGGTATGCATCAATACAAATTTTGCCAGTACAAGGTGATTCCAAATTTCACCACCTTATCTTCAGTCTGTAGAACTACTTAAAAGTAATACATACGTGTACACATTTCGCTATATTTTTTTTGGTCTTTAAAACAAATGTTTCAAAGAAAAATACTATGCAACAGAAAACTGTCTTGCTGTGGATAAGCTATCTTCCTGGGTTACTTATGAACTGGCAAATACTAAATGCAACTGGGAGTGTATTCTGTATTTATTGAAGCTTACATTCTGCAGGAACAAAGACACATCTTTTGAAAGATGTCTACTCACAAAGCACAATGATAGGAAATGTTCAGGCTCTACTTATATTCACAGACCATGCGGTTATGATTCACAACACAATTAAAAGCCAAGGACTTTTGTCATGCCACAAAGAAACACACTGATTGCAACAGACATGTAATGGTTATGCAGATCTAATGTCTTCATTTGAATTTGAAATCTTGTTTGACTGAAGCATAAGACCCAGAGGCAATGACAGAAGCAAACTGAAAACAACAAATACAAAATAAAAATAAATGTAAATCCTTGATCAGTACTTTGATATATTTCTTTGCTTGAAATGTCACAGTACCAGTTACACCTCAGATTAAACCAGTTATCTTTGAACATGACCAGGGAATAAATGCAAGCAGTTATAAGTAAATAAAATATATTTATATGTATACTTTATTTATAAATATTTATAAATATAAAGGAAATAGCCTTCCTAAAACAAAATAAAGACAGAATTCCCAAGATCTGAAAACTTGGTTTCAAACAGCAGCAATAACTTCAGAAGTTTAAATCTAGGGACAGTATCTTACTGCACAGCAGTCAGCTACGCACACACACACACATATAGTAAATACACACAGCAGTACCCCAAGGCAGAAATACCTTTCTTTCATATTAAGATTATTTGATTCTAGTGTAGACCTCAAGGAATTTTTTTATGAGCGCCAATCTCGCCACTTAAACATGCTGCACACATTTAAACTCTACTGTCTTCCTACTGAAAATAAGGAAATAACTAATGCTGGAGAGATTAATTTAAGAAGGTCAACAAGGGATTTTTGTACTGTAACTTCCCATGTATTAGCGAAGTAACAATGTGTTCCAAATCTGCAGGCTTAATGCATGCATTTAAAAGAAGCACAGCCACAAACTGTTCTATTTCCATAAGTGACCCTTATTTCCCTAGTATTAGCAGGAAAATGTTACCAGTCACCACATGTTACCAGTCTAGACAGATTGCTTGTTCTGTGATTTATAAACACACTAGGAAAAAAATGAACCAGCCAGATTTATGCTACATAGCATATTCTTGTGACAAAGCTATGTCATCAAATAGTCATAGTTCTCAGTATAGCTTCACTTTCAGACATCTTTATAAGTGCTTTCTACTTAAATATAGGCTATGGTGATTTCTAAAGCAAATAATGAGAGAGAAAAGAGAATACTGCCACAGAATTCACCAGATCAAGTTTCTCACATTCCAGAACATTGTTAATGGACATTAATTAAGAACTTGCTTCTTTATTGACTGCAGAAAAGAAAGATCAGATGCATAAATGCTACCCTCATATTTTGTGGTGAAATGCAGAGAAATGTAGAACAGCATGTCATAAGTTACTGAAATAAAGATAATAAATCCTTAAAAGTATGTTCTTTATCAGAGAATAGCTGAATGATAAATGTGTCAACATAACTTAGCAGTACAAGCTGTTCCACAGTAAGTCAGCACCAGTATTTTATCTCTGTTATGCACTTATGAAAATCATACCCAAATTTCAAACTGTAAAATAACTAGCAGTGAGCAACAGGGGAAAGAAAAGGAAGAATCAGCAGTATAAAAATAAGATTTTGGCCAATTTTNAGTTACACCTCAGATTAAACCAGTTATCTTTGAACATGACCAGGGAATAAATGCAAGCAGTTATAAGTAAATAAAATATATTTATATGTATACTTTATTTATAAATATTTATAAATATAAAGGAAATAGCCTTCCTAAAACAAAATAAAGNTTGAAGCTTACCTTCATGTCTCCTAGCTGTACCAACAGTATGGAGTAAGATGAGGAAAACCATTTTCAGATGCTAGCTATATGCTGTGAAGTCCTATTTCTCTTGGTTAGCTGTACAGTTAACAAGGTAAAAAAGAAAAGGGAAAGCAGAAAAGGAGATGGAAGGGAAAAAAACCCCAGAGATATGTAGCTAAATCAAGCCTCTGCTCTGATCTTCCATCTCTTTATTAACTGAGAACAACCTTGAGAAACTTGTTTTGCTGTACACATGCTGCATTATTTTAATTATTTGCACGTGTATTTTAACTGAATGGTGGTATCACATATTTCTTTAAAAGAGTTGGGAAGCAGAAATTTTATATTCTTCTTTGTGAGGTACCACAGGGAGGATGATACAGTTTTAAAAAAGACAGACAGCATACTGGAATCTATCAGTAGGTATTTACAACAAAAGAAACAACATAGACCAGAAGCTGGAACTCTCACTAATAGTGAGCTTAGTCTGCTACCGCAGATAAACATTTTGCAGCACAGCATTATCAGTGCACAGACCTACAGATCCTTTAAGCTGAATTAGTCTTGATTATTATCCTAACCACTGTCTGAGGTAACAGCATGGATACAAGGAGATTTGTTGTATCTTTCCCCAAAGATGAAAATTCAAACTTGAATAGAGCAGGAGGAATTGGAAAAAGTGAAAGGAAACAACAGCATTTAAGAGAAATCCCCTCCCTCCAACAACATCTGGGCTTTTACGTATTCATCAGCATTTGGGGGTTTACAGTAAGCAAGTCTGTATTTTTGTGCTGAACCCAGCGTGCCTTTTGCCAGCAGCAAGTGCAACTGCAACATATTCTCAGTAAGATGATCTGTAAACCTACCACTGGTGTTGAATGTATCTCCTTATTACCTAAATCTGTCACAAATATGTTCTGGCTGGTGAACATTTCCATATTCTGAATTTCTGAAAGTAATTGTTTAAGGAGCATCACCTACAAGACAGGTCACCTTCTGCTGTACTTTCATCACTGAAATTAAAGCCAATTATCTCTCCTGTTACTTTTCAATTTTTACAATACAAACAATATTATTTGTTGATGCATATGAGAGACCTAATTGATACCACAGGTTTGTCTTGCTTGGGTTGGTTTATCTGCTTTAAAAAGGCATCTATCTACACAAGATCACATTAAAGATTTAGATAAGCTAGCACCCATATCCAGCTGCAGCGGATAAAAGATATTTGATAATGAATCTTTAAACAGTAGATATGTAGGCTCATTTATTTAACTGAATATGGGTATTCATGAGAGAAAATGAACTACATCATGAAACACAACTGATTTCTAACACACACCTAACTGAATAACACATCTGTACCTGTTGATTCAAGAGCATATGAAAGATATGATTCAATACAGACTGACTTCCCATAACATAGAAACCCACACCCTTTAAAAAGCATTTTCTTGGTAGACTACATCCATGCCTTTTTTTAGAAACTCCTTCCTACCTCAGCTACTTCATTTTACTTACCCACAAATGTAGTTATTTTGCTGCAAAGTCAGATGCAGCAGCTCCTCTACAACTGCTGAATAGGACAGTGTGGGCACTCAGGCCGCTGCAAATAGACTTGTTGAAATGCTGACTCCTTAAAAAATACTCAGAACATTACCCCAAATTAAAATGTTATTTGTTTTCAATTCAAGAGTGGTCAGTATTTAAAAAGCAACTTATCAAAAATGTCTCATTAATAACAGCAAATTACACAGCATTGCACAAAGTCAGATTAAATTAATGATTTATAAAAAGAAGTATTATTAAAACATCTGGAAGGACTTAAAGCCAGAATGAATCCTTTTGATCACTGGGCAATAAAGGACAATGTAAATCTGTAGAAAAATATTTATTACAGAAACTGTCATAATGCCAGAACATTTGGCAGGAGCATCCAGCTGTGCCAAACATTCCTTTCATGCACATTTTTCCTGCTACAGAAAACATATCTGCTTATACTATTGCTGTTGATAAGTATGTAAAACTGAGCTACCAAAAAAATTACCTACTTGTGAGAGATAAAAAAGTATTTATTTTTGCAGTTGATATCTGAAAGTTAAAAAAAAAACCTAACTAGAAATATTAATATGTAGGAGGGAGAAAGGTAACAGACGTAGAGAAATCTTTGTAAAATACCAACCCACTGATTTTGAAATTTCTCACTGGTCATGGTGTGTTCTTCTGAAGAGTTTCTAAATCCAGAGCATTTTTTCAGGTCAAAACCAGACTCAGGGAAAGACAAAAAAAAATAAAATCCTCTTCATACTGTAAGGTACGTAGCCTGAACACTCCTGGGGTACCTAGGAGGCTGAAGTTCCAATGTTTGATTATCGTACATTGAGTACTTCATGGGTCAGGCTATTAATTACAGTCATGTGTCGCTTGCTCTACTTTCTGAACTGTTTTGTTTTGTAAAACAACAACTGAAAATATAATTAATAGGGCACACTTGACTGACTGGGTTAGCACTTCAGTGTTCTTACCTCTGATGTGAAGGAACTCCATAGAAGGCAGCTCAAGTTAGTATTCTCAAACAAAAAGTATTACTCACTCAAGGTTCATCCTTCACATTTCCAGTCTGACTGGGATGAAGAAAAAACTTTTTTGCTAATCTCCTCTGATTACTCCTACTCCATAATTTCTTCTTGTCTAGGATCCAAGAAGAGGAGAAACTCTATAACTTTTATTACTTCACTACTCCTGCCAAGAAAAAGCTGACTGACTATATATGTCCTGACTATATTCCTGCACGTAGGAATCTTTCTGCTCACAATTAATAATAGGAAAAAAATGAAGAGACATTTTCTGAAGGGAAGCTTTTGAAGTTTCTGGGACTTCAGGCTTCTCTTTTAAGCTTCCTTTTATAAGTTTGTATTTACTTCCAATTACAATCACACCAAATACATTCTTGTCTACAAGGGCAAATTACCAGGTGTCTTAAAGTTAATAATGAAATAATTAAGCCTGCTTATATAATGTTGGTTTGTGTGTGTATATATATATCAATCAGTAAAAGGATGACACAAAAAAAATTATAAAAGCATTAGCAACCACATTCACATAATGTTTACCAAGTTCCCCATCTAAAGAGGTATTTTTATTCCAAATGCAAAAAGGATTGTTAATAGAGCCTCTCTCTTGCCAAAGTGACATTTAAGTTTCTTTGAGGTGTTTCAATGTTCCTGCTAAAATCAGAATTACCTCCTGCAAGATCAAGAAGTAAACATCAGTCTGGTTTTATTTTATCTTGTTTCTGAGGAGGGGCAAAACAGAGTAATAAGTGACTAAATTAGAATAGAGGACTCCTAGCCAAAAAAAGCGCTTATCTCTCTCACATCTATGAGGTACAGATATATATATATGATTTTGTGTAATATGCAGTACCATAGTTTTAATACTACACAACATGAGATATTTCTGTGCATACTACACAGGAAATTGAAAATAACACTGAGCTATCCAATGCTGTAATCTAGTAAAAGTACAGATTATGCTTTAGTGGAAATACTATTACGGAAAAGTAGCCCTGAGCTAGTTCATTGCTTCTGGTTCCCAAGGGTTGCCCCATCTACCAATACCCCACTAGCTCCTTTAGCTCAAATCCCTGCTCTGTGTATGAGGCACATTTGCATAGAGAAAGTCAGGATCCAAGACTACTTAGAGACAAAAAGCATCCATGAATAATATGGAGATATATGAATAATAATTTCCAAGAAGCACTATTAATATAGTTAACGTGTTAAAAATAGTATTTTAAGGGAAAAAGGCAGAGTAGTCCATCACCTAATGATACATTAAAAATTACAAGATGAAAGCCAACAACAAAGTCCAGTGCAAACTAGCCCTCTCTAGGCAGTGTTTACTCCTCCCAGAAATTCTGTGTTACTGGGATCAGGTAACTTAGTCTGAGTTAAAATATATCCTTAAAGAACTGAAAAAGAACACCACACATTTTTTTCCTAGAATTATATTAATTCTCAGAGACAATAGCAGAAACAAACACATCTCTTCATGGAGGATTATTTATTAATAAAGCCTCTGAATTTCCATGACGTTCAGAAGCACAAAACTTAACTATCAAACATTCAGGTATTTTACAAACAGGAGGAAAAAGTATGAATACTAAGTAATGTGCTTTTGTATTTGAAATACAAATTTCCATCTAAAATGATTTTCAAAACTGGTTTTAAAACACCCTCCCAAAAAATTCCCAAAACATCTTCTCTGATGTTAGAAAACAAAACAAAACAAAAAAACAAAACAAAACAAAAAAAAAAGAACAAACAAACAAAAACCAACACCAAAAAATAAAATTAATCAAATGTCTGGGAAATACATGGAAAGGAAAAAGAGATGCACACATTGAATACAACAACAACAAAAGTCCAAAATACCATTACTAGCATGATAAGCATGCTATGAAAAAAACATGAAGAAACTCAAATTAATTAGCAGGTGGTTCTGAACTGAAACTTATCAACTTGATAAACTTCTACAATGAATTCAAGGGCCTGGTAGATAAAGAAAGAGCAGTGAATAGTGCCTACCTGAACTTCAGTAAGTCCTCTGACACTGTGTCCCATAAGATCCTCCAAGAGAAGCTGTTGATATATCAGCTGGATGAAGAGACAGCAAGGTGGCTTGAAAACTGGCTGAATGGCCATGCCCAGAGGGTTGTGGATCAGTGACACCAAGTCTAGTTGAAGGCCAGTAACTAGTGGTGTACCCCAGGGCTCAATACTGGGTGCAGTCCTATTTAGCATCAATCAGCAAGTTTGTTGATGCCACAAAACTGGGAGAAGTGCCAGACAGAGCAGAGTATTGGTCTGCCTTCCAGATGGATCTCAACTGGCTGGAGAAACAGGCTGAGAGGAGCCTCCCGAGGTTCAGCCAGGGGAAGCACAAATTCCTGCACCTGGGAGGGAACCAGTACATGCGGGGGGCTACCCACCTAGAAAGCAGCTTGGCAGAAAAGGACCTGGGGGTCCTGGTGGGCACCAAGTTGAACATGAGTCAGCAATGTGCCCTTGTGGCAAAGGAGACTAATGGTCTCCTGGGCTGTAGTAGATAAATTACTGCCAGCAGGCTGAGGGAGGTGATTCTTCTCCCCTCAGCACTGTTTATGTCACACCTGGAGTACTATGTCCTGTTCTGCGCTCCTCAGTACAAGAGAGACATGAACATACTAGAGAGAATCCAAGAAAGGCCATGAAGATGATTAAGGGAATGGAGAGAAAGGCTGAGAGAGCTGGAACTGTTTAGCATGGAGAAGAGAAGGCTCAGACGGGTTCTTATTCATATATAAATACCTGAAGGGGGGGTGCAAAGAGGATCAAGCCAGGTCCTTTTCAGTTGTGCTCGGTGATAGTACAAGAGGTAATGGACACAAGATGAAGCATAGGAGGTTCCCTATGAGCATCAGTAAACAATTTCTTTACTGTGAGGGTGTCTGAGTAATGGCACCACTTGCCTTGAGAGGAGTCTCCATCCTTGGAGACATTTAAAACCTATCTCGACATAGTCCTAGACAACCATCTCTGAGGGNAGAGAAGCTGTTGATATATCAGCTGGATGAAGAGACAGCAAGGTGGCTTGAAAACTGGCTGAATGGCCATGCCCAGAGGGTTGTGGATCAGTGACACCAAGTCTAGTTGAAGGCCAGTAACTAGTGGTGTACCCCAGGGCTCAATACTGGGTGCAGTCCTATTTAGCATCAATCAGCAAGTTTGTTGATGCCACAAAACTGGGAGAAGTGCCAGACAGAGCAGAGTATTGGTCTGCCTTCCAGATGGATCTCAACTGGCTGGAGAAACAGGCTGAGAGGAGCCTCCCGAGGTTCAGCCAGGGGAAGCACAAATTCCTGCACCTGGGAGGGAACCAGTACATGCTGGGGGCTACCCAGCTAGAAAGCAGCTTGGCAGAAAAGGACCCGGGGGTCCTGATGGGCACCAAGTTGAACATGAGTCAGCAATGTGCCCTTGTGGCAAAGGAGACTAATGGTCTCCTGGGCTGTAGTAGATAAATTACTGCCAGCAGGCTGAGGGAGGTGATTCTTCTCCCCTCAGCACTGTTTATGTCACACCTGGAGTACTATGTCCTGTTCTGCGCTCCTCAGTACAAGAGAGACATGAACATACTAGAGAGAATCCAAGAAAGGCCATGAAGATGATTAAGGGAATGGAGAGAAAGGCTGAGAGAGCTGGAACTGTTTAGCATGGAGAAGAGAAGGCTCAGACGGGTTCTTATTCATATATAAATACCTGAAGGGGGGGTGCAAAGAGGATCAAGCCAGGTCCTTTTCAGTTGTGCTCGGTGATAGTACAAGAGGTAATGGACACAAGATGAAGCATAGGAGGTTCCCTATGAGCATCAGTAAACAATTTCTTTACTGTGAGGGTGTCTGAGTAATGGCACCACTTGCCTTGAGAGGAGTCTCCATCCTTGGAGACATTTAAAACCTATCTCGACATAGTCCTAGACAACCATCTCTGAGGG
>VWZY01009796.1:820918-888051 GCA_013399075.1 Chloroceryle aenea
TTATAAATATATATATATTTATAAATTATGAATGGGAGTCTTCTGAACAGAAGGTGATCTGCCGTTGTATTGGGTTTGTGAGGCAAGGTTTTGGTAGTGGTGGGGCTAGAGGGGTGGTTTCTGTGATAAACTGCTAGAAGATTACCCTGTGTCCAATAGGGTCAACACCAGCTGACTCCATGAGGGAGCTGCTGCTGGCCAATGCCAAGCCCATCAGATAGGGTGGCTATGCCGCTGTGATAACTTATTTAAGAGGTGGAAAAGTTGTATAAGAGCAATGGCAGCCCGAGAGAGCAGTGAGAATACGTGTGAGAAACAATTCTGCAGACACCAAGGTCAGCAAAAAAGAAAGGGGAGGAGATGCATCAGCGCAGAGATTCCTCAGCAGCCTGTGATGAAGACTGTGGTGAGGCAGGCTGTCCCCTTGCAGCCCATGGAGGTTAACAGTGGAGCATGCATCTACCTGGGATGGACTCATATTGGAGAAGTTTGTGGAGAACTTGGAAGGGACTCCATACTGAAGAAGGGGAAGATTGTGAGGAGTCTTCCCACTGAGGAGGAAGCAGTGTCAAAAACAATGCGTGATGAACTGACTGCACCCCCCAATCCCTCATCCCCCTGTGCTTCACTCCATCAGGAGTGAAGTTAAGCCTGGGTAGAAGGGAGGGCTAAGGGGAAGATGTTTTTAAGATTTAGGCTTATTTCTAATTACCCTTCTCTGATTTAACTGGTAATAAATTAATTTTCCCCAAGTTGAGTCTGGTTTACCTGTGACAGTAATTTGTGAATGATCTCTTCCCTGTCCTTATCTCGAGCCTTGAGCCTTTTGTTATACTTCCTATCCCCATCCTGCTGAGGAGGGGAGAGATAAANTACAAAGCTTGGGTATTAAACCATCCCTTCCCTATGTTACCAAGCGCCTTCTTTTTTTCCTTGCTTTTCCAAAGCACAGACCTTGCTATATGGTAACATGCTATCCACATTATTAACGACTCAGATATTTTCAAAATGAAAAGAGAAAAAGCAAACACTTTAAAAGTATTTGACACTACAGTTGATCAGAAAAATCAGTAACCACAAGTTTGCAAAGTCAGTATCACAAAATAAAATTAGTTTATGCACGTTTGAAAAAATTACATCCTCTTATCAGTAATGTATAAAACCTCAAAATTTAATGAATAAACTCTACAGCAATGCACAGGTAGATTTATTTTTAAAAAATCTCTCTAAGAAAAATGCCACAAAATATAATTTCTATACTGTGTTTTTTTGCAGGCCAGTTACATTAAAAGGTGTTCTGTGAGCTTGAACATGTTATGTGAATTTCTGAATGTTGCCAATCACTTTGGATCACAACATCCTGAAGCAATTTTAACTGTGAGCTTGTACTTAACATTCCACATTCAAACAGCCTGACTAAAACAAGCAGGCAGGATTACCCTCCTGATGTAAGGTTGGTATACATGTAGTGT
The DNA here is from genome assembly GCA_013399075.1 of Chloroceryle aenea. Lineage (NCBI taxonomy): Eukaryota > Metazoa > Chordata > Aves > Coraciiformes > Cerylidae > Chloroceryle > Chloroceryle aenea. Next base: position 822,391 of record VWZY01009796.1, read on the forward strand.
TTGCAAAACTGCAATTTGAGGTGAAAAGCAACAAAGAAACAAGCCCTCAAAAATCTGATACCATAAGCAGTGAACTGAAGAAATACATTTTTAAGCCATATATATCCATATACTATTAAAAACTACGATCTTTCAGGAAATAAATTACAATGTATAGTTCCTTAAGTTTATCTGCGTTATTGACAGGTTTAATCTATTATTTTCACTGTATTTTTCTACTGGACCACAAGACAATGACTTGGGAAACCAAAGGACAAATTACACAGCTAGGCTGTGACAGACTTTAAGGTGTTGCCACACACAGCTTCTGACCTGCATTTTCATCAGAAATGTGCAGAAGAGTCTGTGTATCCAGGCTCCACAACTCTGTTAGAACCAGTAGGCTTGGGCATCATTGCAGGGTGTGAACTGCAGTAACTGGGGAGCACATACATCATTTTTTCTGAGGGAAACTGTTCATGTATCATGTGTGCGTGTATCAGCCAGGGCCTAAATAACCCTGAAATATCCCACCCATTTGTACTGAATAAAAATGATACATCTTACCACACTATTGTGCACCAAGACCAACTTGGTTCAATTCTGTGGTAACCTGATTATGTTTTCTTCAGGTCTAGTCCAGAAAGACCATATAAATCTCCAGCTTGGACACCTCTGCGTTCCAGAGATGATTCTGTGATACAGATATATCTTGCATTTAATTTGGTCTTGTGAAAACTCTCTTGGCTACAGCTTTTTCAACATGTTCAGAGGTTTCTGTTTCTTTCTTGTAAGAGGTTCTTGTTGTGGGGGTGTATGTTAGTTTGTTTTGCAGATGGTTGCAAACTACCTTCACAAAAGTCATCTTGTCATTCCCCTCATGCCCTAGACAGCGGTTTGGATTCCTGGCAACACACTTCTTCAAGGTTTGCCAGTAATAGGATGAGGAAGTTCACACATAATAAAGCAGCTGCAAACAGACACTGGAGTCAGGAATCAATAACTAAAGGTCAGATCACACCAAGCATGTGACAAACAGCTCTAGAATTTGTGCTTTCATGTGAACATGAAATCCAATCCATTTGCTTTCATGCCACCACTACTGCCATAACCTTGTTTTCAGCAATCCATAACACCCAAATTGTTTTCTGTCAAGGTCTGAAGCTTTCTCCTAAATCTATCACCTGCTGTGGCATTCACTGGAGTGAACAAAAAAGATGTGCCTGATGAACACTCAATTATCAGAAATTACAGTAAAGTGCATTTTGGTGACTAATGTTCGCAGTGCAAGCCTGAAAGAAGAGTTAACACTGTAAAAATAGTGGTTTATATATGATATAAATATATTATNGTCAGCAAAAAAGAAAGGGGAGGAGATGCATCAGCGCAGAGATTCCTCAGCAGCCTGTGATGAAGACTGTGGTGAGGCAGGCTGTCCCCTTGCAGCCCATGGAGGTTAACAGTGGAGCATGCATCTACCTGGGATGGACTCATATTGGAGAAGTTTGTGGAGAACTTGGAAGGGACTCCATACTGAAGAAGGGGAAGATTGTGAGGAGTCTTCCCACTGAGGAGGAAGCAGTGTCAAAAACAATGCGTGATGAACTGACTGCACCCCCCAATCCCTCATCCCCCTGTGCTTCACTCCATCAGGAGTGAAGTTAAGCCTGGGTAGAAGGGAGGGCTAAGGGGAAGATGTTTTTAAGATTTAGGCTTATTTCTAATTACCCTTCTCTGATTTAACTGGTAATAAATTAATTTTCCCCAAGTTGAGTCTGGTTTACCTGTGACAGTAATTTGTGAATGATCTCTTCCCTGTCCTTATCTCGAGCCTTGAGCCTTTTGTTATACTTCCTATCCCCATCCTGCTGAGGAGGGGAGAGATAAAGCAGCTTTGGTGTGCACCTGGCTTCCAGACAGGGTGAACCCACCACACCCATCGCCACTTTGTAAGCATTCAATGTTTCAATCTTCCCAGGGTATGCTTCAATTAGAATTTACAAGGCTTTTGGAATATTTCTGCTTTTCTCCTGTGCTCATATTTATTAAGTGCATAGTTGTTCCGCTACTGTTCACCCTCACATTCTCTCTCTTGGCCAGAAATTTGCTGGGAGTAGAAAGAAATACTGAATATTTTAAAATTCAAACGTTATCCAGGATCTCACAGAATTTAAGCTCTAGAACAAACAGGAAAAGACTGGTTACAGGATCATCTCCTAGCTGAAAAAAGGTCAGACAAACCCTAAATGGATGCAAGATGTGGTTTCACTGAAGCCTATTTCACTGAAGAGCAGGCACCTCCTTACTGAAGTACTGGCTCCTTTTATAAAAAGGCTCTTAATTCACTAAGGGCAGCCCTCCAGTCTTCATGTACCTAGGAGAATTAATCTCATAAATATTACAAAGGAAGCAACAGTTCTAAGTTCTGAATGTGCATGATTAGGAGAGAAGAAAATAGAGATACTGAAAAGTGACCTTTAGGTCATAGAACTAATTTTCATTTTGGAGACATACATCTATATATGTACCTACACAAACAAAACCAACTGAAAACTGAAACAGGTAAACAAGATGAAGAAATATACATCATTTAAATGTAAAATGATTCTAATTCTATTAAGTATAGAAACTAAATTTGAAGAGAAAGCAAAGCATTATACCAAATTATGACTAACTTCTGCTTGCTTCTAAGTGTGAAATTTGTTACCCGGATCGGAATAGTGTATATTGACAAAAAATATGTAAAATCAAGTATTCCAGTGAATATGTGGTACCTGATTGGCCTATTTTCTTTACTATCAAAGAGTGAGAATATTACTTCCAGTTCCTCTCCCAGATTGGAGCACATTAGACTCTTCATCTGAACAAAAAGATGGTGGCTGCTAGCTGGTACTGGTGTGTCTTTTTTTCGATGACGATGCTCCATCTAAAAATATCACAAAAAATATAGCAGCCAGTTTAAATTAACTGTAAAAATCTCAAAACAGAAAGAGGTAAAAAACATAACACTGAACTACTTTCTTAATTCTGATCTTTAAATATCTAATTCAGTATTGAATAGGTTTTTGGCGTTTGGTTTGGGTTTTTTTGTTTGTTTGGGGTTTTGTTGGCTTTGTTTTGTTTTATATCTGAGAAGGAGAATGCAAGTAAATGACTTACCCAATGTTTTTCTCCCTCTAGGAGGAAAAAAAGTAACCTCTAGGAGTTCACCTTTTTTAGGTGAATCTTTAAAGCTTCATGCTGTAACAATATAGTATTTCATATCTGGTTTAAGTAGTTAATGATCTGATATTCTAGTATTAAAACACACAAAACCTGTTTTTGCATAAGACTAAATACCAGTAATTTAAAATGAAAAAAAATAAAAATCAAATCCATATTTTATAATATTTGGCAGACTACTATATAGAGGCTATTAAATTGTCTTGATTTGACCACACATATTATACCTTCACCATTTTAATCACTCAGTAAGAGTAGGACAATATTAAGTTCTACTATTTCTCTCTTATATTGTACCAAAAATAATTTTCAAAAGCAACCTTTCTAAGATACTTAGCCTTCAAATTGAGGTCATCTTTGGCTTCCCGCCCCACCCCTCTATTTTTCAAAGTGCACTCCCTGGGTTATGTTATTAGTTTTCTGGGTTATTCCTTCTCTGTATGCTGTTCCTTACAATTAATGGTTCCTCACTGTATCTCACTTAGTGGTTCAATAGGATTCTGTAAGATTCCATACAACTTTGAAAGTGCCCAAAGGTAAACTGATTCTAGCATGAAGAAATTACTGTTAGGCTTTACATTATAAGTAGTTACAAATTATCAAAAATATAACTTCAGTTCTGTGGAAAATTGTGAAAATTGTATTTTTGCTTTATTCTATATTTAAACACAGAAGTTAACATTTTTAAAGTACAGTTTATATAAAAGCTTAGTCTTAAGCAATTAAAGCTCAGAACTGTGTATCTATAACAGCAGCAATACTTAAATATGAGCCAAAGCCCATACAAATGAATTGGCAAGTTTTCTTAGATTTCACTGGAGACTGAATCAGAGTACTACCAGTGCTGGTTTTAGTAAATCAAGATGGGCTTTTATACCCAAAGGAGAGCTTTTTCATACAATTTAACTGCTATTTACATTAATATATTAGAAAAGTCCAATATACTAGTATGATTAATTATGACAAAACTTGTACCATGAGTACATTATTATATTTTCATAAATCTTATTTCACAGGACTCATGGGCTAGGTAAAACACTAATGAAAAAGAGTCTCATAAGCTTTTACTGATGATCAAATGCATCTTAACAGTCACAATTTTAATGATATATCAGAAAACAAAGCTTTTAACGAATAATGTGTATGTGTGTATGCACAAACGTGTTACCAAACCAAAGCATCTCACACAGATGTAGAGATGACATAACTGTTCCAAAGAAAGCTTCTTTCCTCATAGTAAAACTTATTAAATTAGGAAATGCCACTTTATTTGATCAAAAGAAGTATTTTTCTTTAAGTAGGAGAAAACTGCCATCAAAACATGCATGCAATTTGATAGCAAAAGTAATGAATGTTAGATTTACATACCAGCCTGTAGAGCTCTGTAATGCTGATTTCTTCAGGATCCACCATAGCATATTCTTTTCTTGGAACTAAGTCGAGCCCCAGTTGTCTGTATGACAAATAGAATAATAGTGAGTAGTTTCCACATAGAAAAGAAACAAATTAACTTATTGCTTCTATTTAAATTTAACAGAAACATTCCAGCCAACAATGTATATGGTACTTGGTACTCTACAGCTAGCTTTGTTTTAATGTAGTTTGGCTGAATTGGATGATTCCCCCCCTTTCTTCACTTTGTAACAGCTACAGAATATGTTTTTCCACAATTTTTAAATCCATTTCACACTGTGGACAATGTAAAATGGATATTGTCCTTTGTACTGTTGTGGACATTGTACAGTGTAAGTCACACTAGTATCATCAATTTGAATGACAACCATGGAAAAGAAGTTAAAAAGAAAATCCATTGAATGCCAAAACATCAGATTACTTTTAATTTGGACTGGATGGCATCAAAGCTGCTTGGCTGTATCCCCTGAACAAAATAATGAAATGAAATTGAATCAATAGGAATAAAACTTATTTTCAGCACAGCAGTAAGCAACAAGGATTACGAACACATATGGGGCAGTCATACTGAATTTAGAAAAACTTGAATGATTAAAGTTTTTAAAATTTTTTTTAAAGAGTAGGAACTGACCATTTCAAAAACCATCACAATTCCATTTGAGTAGCACAAAATTATAGGCAGTTATTCAAACTCAAACTCGCAGTTCTTCTACTAGGTTAGGTATTTCAGCTTTCAGATAGCAGTAGTTGCAGAAACCTCTGAAATCCAGTTAAATTCTGCTACTGAATATTGTTGCATTTAGTCAAAGTTTAACTGAATAGATATAGGTTAAAGAACAGTCTTTGAAAACAGCACACAAATGCCAAAAGGTATTTTAACCTTTTTCCCAGTTTTTGTTTGTTTGGTTTGGTTTCTTGTGTTTTTGTTGTTGTTGGGGTTTTTGTTTGTTTGGGTTGTTTTGGTTTGTTTTTTTTTATTAAAGATAATAAAAGTTGCATTATTTCTTATTCAGGTAAAAGAGGCAGAGCAGAATACCAAGATGTATGTTAAAGATGCCGAAGTAGGAACTGAATTGTGTGACAAGTCAAAAAGGAAGCAATGTCACTCAGTATAGTTTCAGTTAAGACAACAGAGCCATGCTAACTGTGTCACACAGGAGTCTGGCCAGGTGTAATTTGAAAATATATAACAGGATGCTGCAGATATTCCAATGCAATTCTCTAGTAGACTGTAACACTGCTATTTAGAATAAACTGAGAGAAAAAAGCAAAATGAAAAGACAAGTCAGTTTTCACTATCACATAAAGGACATAAAAACAATGAAGGAAAAAGTCCATTAAAGAAAAAAAAATTGTATCATTTGTTAGAAATCTGTTCCTTATTTCTATATTTTATAATGAGCCTAAAGCTCTGGCATTATAATTGGATTACACTATTTTAATTTATTAATTTATTTACTCACTCATTGCCCCAGTCCAGACGAGCAGTGATGTGTCGCTTGACATCCTTCATCCGGTCATGGGTGAGATGGCCGACAAGGACCTGCCTTCGCAGGTCTAGGATTTCGTTCATTATGTGCCACAGTCGATGGAAGAGATCCCCTTCATTCCTCTGTGAGATAAAAATATAATTGTCTCTATATCACGTGTGTAAAATGACAATCCTAATAAGTACATTCCTCTACTTAAGTCTTTTTTCTCCCCATCATAAAGTGACTATTTTACACCATGCTCTGTGTGTGTCGGTATAAAATTATTTCAGAGCTTAACACAGACCCTGTGTTTGCACCACACTAACTTCAAAACTTGATTCCCAATTCCTTGTGCCCCATGTTAACACAGTATAATATATGTGATATGACAAAAATTCAACTAAAAGAAATTTTTCAGGCTGTAGCACTGTTTTATTCCAAAAACATATTCATTCTGTGCTGCTGCTTCATCCCAACGGAGTATCTGATCATGTAATTCAACACTATGTGAATTCATAGACATAAGGGGATGGAAAAGGCAGTAGCTCCTAGCATTCAAAGTCTGCTTGAGTTAAATTGAGTTAAAACACATATTAATATTTTTTTAACTTCTTTCATAGATAAGACTGTAGACACCACTGTCTAACAATAAATTAATAGTATCACGTAGACAGAATCTTGTTCAGACAGTTCTTCCACATCTAACTATGAAGTAGAAGAAATTATGTGAATATGATTGCTTTTTAAACCACATCTCCTACTCTAATTATAGACCAGTTAAGGGCATAAACAGTTTCCCATAACAGTTCCCTCACAAACAGAATCTCTTTTTTTTTTAAGTCTTCCTTCACCAATTCCAAGTAGTTTTACCTGATACAGTTTTTCTGAGAAGCTTTACATTGAGGAAATTATCGCAATCTCCCTTTAAATGATGTATCACACAAAGTTGAAAAAACATTCCTATTTAGATTTTTTTTTCTGCTAATACTTGCCAAAATCCCCTAATCTCACTTCCCTTTTCCTTCTTCCTATGAACAAATGGCATAAAACCAGAATTCAGCTACTTCTCCTGCATAATCATTATGAAAAGCTAAAATTCCCTTAGAAGCACCATTACTCTGTCTCAATAACTTTTATATTCTAAGGGCTCTGATAAACTGCCGTTTGATAAATCCACCCTTTTCCCTTCACATTCATTCACTTCAGTAAGGACATTAAAATGGTCATTAAATTATATAGTCTTGTCTTTTTCCCTGAAAAAAAAGGAAAGCCAATCTATCTTGAACATGCATTAACAAGAGCAGTGAACAAAAGTTGCAAAAAAAAAACCAAACAACTAACTTCAGTAGAAAAAATAGGAATACATGAACTTTATAAGTAAAAGAAAATAAAGATGTCCACATCATGCATATAGCCCTTGAATTAGAAGCAAAAGACAAAAAAGACTTTATAGGAACATTATAGCAAACTAGGCTGATGATAAATCAATTTTCCATAAGACACTATTATATAAAGATTTTGTTTCTACAGTTAAAAAAATAAATCAAATAAATGCTAATTCAGGAGCATCTTTCTTTTCAGTATCCAGTAATAAGCTCTACTGAATTACATTACTCATGTGAATACAAAAGACATCAAAATCATGTTTTCAGGTATCCATTCTTTCCCAAAAATTAGAATTTGTCTATGAGTTGCTTGTATCATAAGGTGCTGAGTGAATCTGCAAGCAACTGTTCTTGCTTTATAGATTTAGGTTTCTATACGAAGAGATCTTATTTTGGTCCTTTTGTTCCAGGAGAAGCCAATGTCCTAATATACTTTCTGATATGCACAAAGCAATCACATTTAGATATGCTTCAGATGTTCGAGTAAACTACTTCCCATTATAATCTAGAGAAATTTCAAACAAGCTTTGAAGAAAGTTTCTTGTTTCTCAAGAAAGATTTCATAATGTTAAATTAAATTTTCACTGTCAAGTTTGAAGTGATACTCTATTACTTATAAACCAACAGAAAAAAAGCAACTTGATTTTGTAGGTTCTTTTATAAAAGCTTTCAATGAACAAATTAGTAACTGCTCTAATTGCAGGTTTCAGAAAGATCACCTGGTTCTGAATAGCCTCTCTGAACACAATCCATAAAATCACCTCAAAAAGGTAGCAGACTGGCTATTTCTGTACCATCCTGACTTGTTGGAAGTCTACTGGCACCATTCGTTCTTTCTTACATAGCAGAGGCAGTCCCTGTATCAGCAGAAGGTAACTAGTAGATGATCTTCTCACGATTTGTCATAATTATCAACTCACCAAGGAGTTAAGGGTTGAAAACTATGTAGATGCAAGTGAACAGGTTTTGATTACATTTTATGTGTGCACATGCTGCCAAGTCCAAACCATGGCTTGGTTGTAATGTAATAGATTAGAAGGACAAATGTTAAAAACAGAAGACAATCATGATGCAAAGCACAATTTTAAATTAAATATATATTAGTTAAATCTTTCAAGACACAACCTTACAGTCAAAAGAAAGTGAAAAAATGTTCAGTTAACAGAGATTAAAGGAAATTATAGCAATTATTACGTCTTAGATTATGATTTTAAAAAAAGGGGGGGGAGAAAACGTTAAAAGATGCAGAACAGTCAGTGAAAGCTGAAATTCAGTGAGAATATTGAACCAGTTTCTTTCTGTGTGCTGTAAGTACACTGAAACAAAACAGTTTCTGCCTATGTTGGTAGTCAATTGAAAGAAGGAAATGGTAGGATTTCTTACATGAGTCAGTCACTGAAACCCCTCCAAAGAATAGGAGACTGCAGCAGGTTCACAGGAGACATGGCAGCAAAAAACAGTCTAGGGAGCTTGTATCCAAGATAGTATTGATACTGCACAACGTAAATCAAGTTGAACAATCCCACGTCTGTGAGATTTATATAATAGAGTAAGAGCTACTTAAATGACTAGTGACTCAAAACAAGACTACAAATAGGAAACCATTAGGCGGATGAGTTTGAAAGAGTTTTCTCTATGCAAAAAAAAAAGTTTGCCTACCCTAATTAAAAAAATAGCCAATGAACATTTCTATTGCTATGATCTTTGCTTCATCATAAGTTTTTAAAGGAAGTAATTACAGAATTGGAGAGGACACATTTACAGAGTAAGCACAATAGAGCAATGGAGTGATAAATGAAAATCATACAAATAATACACACCATAGATGTTCTTTGAGAAAGAAAGGAAAGTTGCTCATTGCTACGTTGTGTTTGGTGCTCATTCAACTGCCACTGGAATACTGTATCTCATTCTTAGTCCAGAAATGAAGCAGGAAGTACAACATGGGTTCAGAAAACAGGAATGATTAAGGCTAAACCCCATGATTTAAAGTGAAATTTGAGTAAGAGATCCTGGTCAAATATCATGGACACATACGTGACACATATGGCTTGTGAGTGTGTGGATGCAAGAGGAAATAAAAAGATATGAGAAAATGAATATAAATCAAATCACCTCGCTGGCTGAGAGTTTTTCAATAACATATATATTTCAATAAAATACCAATATTATTATTACATTAACTTCCAACACTTCAATTTATCAGAAAAAGAAATCCTTAGATCCAATGGCTACACAATGAAGCTGAACAGGATTCAGTCAATGAGTTGCTACAGTTTAGCAGCAGCAGTAATCAATAATTGGAACAAATTAAAACATGTATTTGTACCAGAACTAGAACAGTTAAAAATGAGTGATTTTTTTGTTTTGTTTGGTTGGGTTTTTTTGTTTGGTTGGGTTTTTGTCTGAAATACATATTTAAACTAAACCAGAGCATCTAAACAATAGTGTGTCCTTTGAGTTGGCATTAAATCAAAGCAACATTATTCAGGGTGCTTACCACATAGAGTTGTTTCCACATCGCTCCCCAGTCTCTTAAAGTTGATGTCATTTCTGTAATAACAGAATCTTCTGTTGGAATAACCATTTCAAATTGTCTGTAACATGCAGAAGAACACATATTACACAAGCATTACAAATTCTATTACAGTTACTAATATAAAGACTTCCTTTTGTCAACAGTGATGTCTATCAACCTATGTGCATGCTCCTTCAACCCATGACACTTTTTACTTGTGTACTTAATTTAATTGCCATCAAAATGTCTTGAGTGAAAATAATTTAAACCCCATGGAAAGTCTTGGTCCTGCAGAAGTCAAGGTGAGTTTTTTTATTACAATAATCATGTCAGAAACTACTTTCACAGCAGAGTAATTCCCACAGTTTCCAAAGGGATCTTGCTGCTTTAGCTTAAAATCCAAAACAGTGATTGTTGCCACTCTTTTTTACGTTTCTGTTGTCCTGATTTGGGTGAGAACTGAAATGGTTCTACTTTTAAGCTCAGTTCTGCTAACCAACTGCACTTTCTGAAGTTAGCAGCCTGTTTTCCCAGGCAGTGTCTGCTGCTGGCAGGGGTAACACCCTGTGGTTAGAGTTACTACCAAGGCTGGTGTGCAGACCAAGGGCACTGCTGGATCTTGTGTACCACACTGGGGGAGCAGGAAAGTGAAAGGCTGCACCTGCAGGGAGGAGCAGACAGGACAGCTGATCCCAAACTGAACAAAAAGGTATTCCAGACCATATACGTCATATCTGGTATTAAGCAGAGGGATATGGAGGGTCTAGAGTTTGCGTGCTTGCTCACTCTTTCTCTGGGGACTTCTCAGCTCTTCTCCCCTCTTGGACCACTTTGCCGGCTTTGCTCGGCTTGGCTCAAGTCCTCTTTCAATTCCTTCCTTGGATCAATCATCCAAGGAGGACTCTGTCCCTTCTGCCTTCGATCCCAACCGGTGTGTTCCTGAATGTGGTACCAGAAACTATTTTAACTGATTGTTCTGTTCTTTTTCAACTGTTCTAAAAATAAAGAGATCAGCTGTTGTGAAAAATAAATATTGTTTCTTCACCACCTGAAGAAAAGCAAAGAAAAAACCATCTCTATTTATTTACAGTTTTGCCATTTAACTGATAGATTATTTTACTTTTTTTTTTTTTAAATGCCAGCTGGCTGACATTACAATACCTTTTTTAAGCCAAACTTAACCACAAGAAGTGAAAAAAATGTAGTCATTTTTTCTTTCTTCTACTCAGTCCAGACTGATAAACCCAATTGTGCTCCATGTCTCTTCAGAATGCATCCCTCTAATTTTATAACCATGCAGGGATCTCAGGTTTGCTAAGGACAACAATTTCAAGTCCTGTGACAGCTAATGTTAAGATGTCATAAAATAATGAAATCACCACTGTACCATATAAGCAAAAGGTCTTTTTGTAAAAGTAACTGACCACGTTAAAATATTTGAATGAAGAACATTTCACCTACCCTTTGTTCTTAACACATGCATTTTTCAAGTGAATGTAGTTGGATGGAAATATGCCCTGAAAAAAAAAAAAGTATAGGTAAAGATGAAGAAAATTCCCTTACATGAGTTTGGAGTACCATTTAGTACCATCTAATATGTACATACATGCTGAATTAAAACTCTTTCCAAAAATTTTCAAAAAAAAAAGCACAAAAAAAAGAATGCAAGATATACTTGGTATAGATGAAGTGAAATCTCAAATGTAATGAAAACTAAACCACACATTCAGTAGAGTTTAAATTCTGCAATATTTCAGGAAATTAGAAGATAAACATGTGTAAACATAGAAACATAGAAATGTCTGGGTTGGAAAGGACCTCTAGAGGTCATCTAGTCCAAGCCCCCCTGCTGNATGTGCTGAGAGCTCCAGAGCTCAGGAAGGATTTAGAACATGTAGAAGACTGCTTGAGAACTAATTTATCCTAGATGTTTTTATTAATTATTTGCATCTTGACAAGAAATGGACATGTGAGAAGTAATATCTTGCCAACAACATCTTAAAAATAGTGTTTTGAGATAGATATTTTCAAAATAAAGCAAAGTAAATAAAGTTAACAAAGTTCAATGAATTTGATATATATGGAAAATCAAATCTTTACTTGTTGGCTTCTATGCCCTGCAGCATATGGGAAAGTTGTGGTAGATGCCTACCAGACAGCCTCAGTCGCCTGATATGAGTGGTCCTTTTATAGTTTAGGGGCTCTCCTCTGTTCTCTTGAATGGACAGCACTGCTGCAACAATCATACTGCTCTTACCATGTACTAATGTGCAGAAATCAGAACAATAAGCAAAACAAAGCAACACAGTTGTTAGATCTTGAACAAAAATGCATCTACAACTGTCCTTGTAAGTGCTTCTACTCCTGTGTAATGTGAAGTAGCTGAGGAGAACATCTCCCAAGCACTGCAAGATGTACAGACATCACCAATGTGCCAGAAAACAGGACGGCAGCATATGCAGGCTTACTGCAGACCAGCTGCCACAGATAATTTCTTTGTCAAATCTGGCAGAGGAACAAGGGAAGAATCAACAGAGTGCAATACCAGTAACAAGTGGAGTTACAAGGCACTCTTATTATTTTACTTTCAGAGAGACTCCCTTTAAAAATCTACTTCAGAAAACTGTTTGCATTCTGAAAGCAGAAAATATATATCTCATTTCTTCACACATCAAGTCATGTTTAGAAAACCTATTCTTAACTTCTATCAACACATTTGACAGACAACAAAGCAAGACCGACAGCAAGCATGTGTTGAGAATTGCAACAAAAGACAGAGAAGATGCAGTAACAAATACCAACTGCTCATGTCTTATAAATCAAATTGCAATATATATCAATGAGGTCAAAGCAGTAAACACCAGCTTAGACTCTGTGGCTCAATTTATTGCTCACATTGAGCTTCTATATAAAGCAAAAGAAATTTATGTGAGCAGAGACTGCAGGTCTAGGCACAAAAGGCCAGGGATGTTTTGTTGGTGTGGGACTTTTTTTGTTCTTTATCTTCGGGTTGACAATTGGACCCGGTGATCTTAGAGGTCTTTTCCAACTGCGACAATTCTGTGATTCTGTGAACATGAGCCCCTAAAAACTTTTGAAATTAACACATATGTTCCCTCTTTTGCAGCTGAAGAGGCTTGGAAATTAGAGAGAGAAAAGAGGGAAGCTCACAATGTAGGTTAAAGGAGCAACAGATAATTGAAGATCTTTCTTCAATGGTTTTAATAAGACAAAAAACTTCAGAACCATGTTGAGGAAAAAAGAAAGGAAAAAGGAAAAAAAAAGGAAATGGTTTCTAATATGAAAACCAAAATCTTTACAGCCACAGAGGCAAGCTAACAGAAAGGATTAAGAAAACAGAAAGAGAAATAAGAGAAGTTAACCTTAAACATTTTCAGCATGAATAAATGCCAACATAGCAATTTCATGATATTTCATGTCTGAATGTAGAATATATTAAAAAAAGTGAAGACTACTTTAGAGTACTATAAGCTATATTACCATGGAAATCAAAGACCACATCAAATAAAAATAAAGAGAAGCATATATTTTACACGACAATATATATTTTGTATTCAATTGATACTCTGCATGTGTCTCTTATAAACTAGCTGTCTCCACTGGCTGCTCTAAATTAATTCATAACAGCAAGAAAAATATGTACAGTTTAACCAACATTTCCAACAGTATTTACAATATATATTCTCTTTTCCTTTCAACTTAGCACCTTTCAGTTCACAATCCAAAAATCGGTAAGATAAAATTAAACAGAGCCTTATATTTGTAAAGTCTATCATCCTAATATATAGAAGCATTTTAGAAACGTAATCCATGTCCAAATCTAATTAAAGCAATATCAATAATATACTTGACACTAAGCTCTAGTTTTTTTTTAAGAGTATCATATACTTATATGGAGACTATAAACTTTTAAAAATTATATATACATTTTCACCAAAAAAATAAAAGTAATTGATCTTTACCTTAACATTGGGGTTTTTTAAGGCAAATCCTCTGTACCATCCTGCAAAGAAAGAACATTTTGCTTTTTAAAGTATATGTAAAACAGATTTCATTTTTCTGGTTTGGACAGATATGACAGTTACACAGTGCTGTCAGACTGCACACATTTAAAAGACTTCCCATACAATGAAAAGTATTTTGTTTAAACCAGCTCATATTCAGATGACTTAATTCACACAGTTTCAGGAATTACTCTTTAGCTCTGTATATTGAAATGTTCCCAAGAAAGTAACAGAGGTATATTTTGCACTGTACACCACACAAGACAAAAGGGAAATTGTTTCATATACATTATAAACATTTACAAATAATTTTTAGACCTCACGTTCTAAATTTATCAATCACATTACTAAACAAAATTCGTAATGTAACTGATACAAAAGAACAGATCCTATGCCTTCTATAAGAAAATGTCCTGCTAGGTTAACAGCATATAAACCTGATATGAAACCACAAAATCCCTATAAAACATTCATTCGAAAGGGTCTTGATGGCATCCAGGCTTCCCTTGGAAATACCAAGAAAGCGGAAGTATCACAATGAGAACTCCTTGCTGTTTTAATTGTTATTCTCTATGAATCTTTATTAAACAGAGTTATTAAATAAAAAGGATGAACTGCCAATTTAGTTACTATAAAGATTAGAGCTCACTGAAATTGTGGGGGAAAAAAAATGAAGAGGCTAGAATGTGTTATATTAGTGGTTTCACAAATGTGTTAAGAATATAAATGAATAGCAATGGGGTTCAAATCAACAGTATACAAAACTTCATTATCACTGGAATTCCAGCTTGTGAACTCACCATCACATTTCTCTAGTATTTGAACAGTGTCTCCAATCTCCAGTGATAGGCCATGTGGGACTGTCCCTCGAAAACCCGCTATTACTGGAAAAATATGATAAAAGTTTCAATTGTTGACAACATTAAAATAGAAAATATTATTCCTCTTGTTAACAAAGCCAATAAATTAACAGGGGAAATTAAATGTTAGAACAAAGAGGCTTACTGAAATATATTAAGCTGTAGAAATAAACAGAGGTTAAGCTACTCTTTATGAGCAGAAAATTTAAAATACAGGACTTGGAAAAAGCTCAGGACACTTCAGTACACTTACAGATTTACTATACTGAATGGAAAGCTGGAGAACACTGTGAGCTAGACCATCACTACCCTGAGGGACAGAAACTGTTTTATTCCAAATTCTCACACTAACACTTATCAGACCTCAGACTTCTGCAAGCTGAAAGTGCCAATATTTTTGTTGCCATCTATACCACCCACATGGCACAAATAGAAAACCTTATTTCACATTCGCTTAATCGATGCTATAGTCCTAACACTCCATATAATCCCAAATGTGAGGAAATGGTTGGGGGTTGGAGATCGGTAAAGCGTTCTGTTCACTAAAACACATTAAGTGCACAGTCTCCCAAAGCCAGTGAAGCCCAGGTCATGAGTTCAGACTGGGACAAGACCTACAGAAATGAGTTTCCCTTGCTGGAGATAAAAAGCACGTCAGAAATAAAACATTCACCAGAGCAGTGATGTTGCCAAATACTTACTATGGTAAAATTTTAAGTCTTATATAGTTAGGGCTAAAAAAATAGCCAACTATTTTTTTCCACTCAGAACCAGATATAATACTCAGCAGCTGCTAAAAATGTTTATTCCTACAAATGCTAAAGATCCATTAACATGCAAGATAGCAATTCAGCTGTTCAGTCCTGTGCTTCCTGTATTTGAAATTCTGAATTAAAATATTACCTGATTCAGTCCATGAGACCAAGCAACAGTGATTTTGATTCTCTGTATTACATTATTTTGGAGCTAAATTTTGAAGTTGAAGAGGAAAAATACCTACCAGTATCACAAGGGCACAATGCACAAAAGTACTTAGTGGTCCAACAGCAGTCTTGCTGCTGCTGTCAACAATCTAGATAGGAAAACCTACGTCTCATAGCAATTAAAAAATCCACACCAACTCAGAGGCATGAGAACAAATCATGTGTAAAGGTCAAAAGGAAACCCCATGAGTGTGGATATGCATATAAAGTAACTACTCTTCCACTAAAGGACCTGCAAAATTTTGACTCACAACAACCTGTTTTGGTGGCTCTTGCCTACTATAAGAGGTCTGTCCTGCCACAGGCAGAGAATACACCCAAACACAATATAACCTGTCATCCTCTGCCTTGCTTGGGAAATTGTTCATCAAAGGCAGCCAGAGAGATTAACTGTCAGCAACCACAGAAACGGAAAATCCATTTGTGGATCTTTGTGAGAAAGTTCCACATTTTAAGGGTAAATGTTTTATGCTACAGGATGGCATGTGTAAAAATGTACAAAGAGTACATTTTTGCCAAATTTTTTGACAATTTTTTATTTAGGATCTACAGGCTTCAAAACTTACTGAATTGAAAAAGCTTGTCAAAGAGTTGAAAAAAATAGAATTTTCAATTATTCTTATACAAAGATCTAAAAATGAAAACATCCTATTAACTATACACAAAATAAAATTTAATTAAAAATCCTTGAATATCAACACAATATATATCCAAATTCCTCTATGGCACTGGAATGACAGGAGTCACCTGTCCAGCTTGCAAGAAACAAAGGAGAATTACGAAGACTGCCAAAATAGCACCTACGACCACTGAAATAAAATTAAGGAATTAACAGAAGCAGCATGCAAAACCAAACCAAACCAAACCCCTCTGTGTTATTACATTTCTGAGATGTCTCATTTTTAAACTCCATGACATAAAAAGAATGACAGTAATTTCCTCCTTAAGAGCCAATATATGCTGTCACATTGTTATGATCCAACTTTGCTGTGACATTCAGTTTTTATTACTTAGTTACTACTAGATCTGTTAATGGTCCTTTTACTTTTTATACTTTTTTCTTTCTTTCTGAAAAGAAGTTTCAAGAAAAAAAAGCTCTAATGACAAAAAAAAAAAGATTGAAATCTGACACTGTGTAGAAAATAGCTAGAATTCATTTTGGAGCATGTATGGAAGAAAAAAATATATACCTTGAAATTTCTTCTAGAAGGATGGACAGCAGAGTACCAAAAAAAGAAAAAAAGAAGCAAGGGCATCACCTCTACTACTGAGCCAGCACATTCAACCAATCTGCTTACAAAATTCTGGCTGGATTCTTGCAGAGCTTTTACAGTGTGGTCAGGTTTGGAACATGCAGCCTGTGGTCTTTAGCAATGCCACTCAAAACAAATGAAGTGCCCTGCAGAGCAGCAGGGAATTCAATGCAAAGCACAGGGATCCACAGCTAAACTTACCACACAAATGCTTACTCAGGTAACTTTCTACTAATCAAATCATGGTACAGAATTGTGACCGAGACAGAAGGCAGCTGTTCATGTCTTTTTACTTTATCTGTGGCATATGTACATAAGGGAGGGTAACAATGAAGTCAAGGAAGAAGGTATTTACAGTTCCATCGGAGAGGATTCAGGCGTTCCGCAGTTCATCTGGGACATAGGGTTCTTAATGAAGCCATGACAGAAATTGTTTTGTACCAAACCTCTTGCCCTTTCTTCCAATGACCACATTGTTCTGAAACACTTTGAAGACATTCTTCAATTCTTTCTTCTAGTAGTTGTATGTACATAATCACTCTTTGGTGACCGTGGCTTAAGGTGTTCTCAACCTTACTTAAGTGCATTTAGCATCCTCACAGAACTGGACTTTTTATATATACTTTGTGCACCAAGCCACATGCACCATTCTCATTCTTATATTAACCAAAGATAGCATGGTTTTCACCTTCCTCTCACTTCCACTGCAACTGCATAGTACAGACATTAAAAAAAGGACAGAGAGGAGAGGAGAAATCCACTGTGAATATAGCTCACCTACCAATATGTCTAGTCTTTGCAGATACACTGTCCACATGCATGTCCCCAGAAAGCTGAGTATCAAAAGCACTTATATCTAGCTACATTTTTTTTTTGTCACTGTAGTACCTGAAGGTCATATAAATGTCCCGTTTGTGTTTCAAGCACAAGCATAGTGATTGATGTCCTCTTCAATCACCTCTCAGCCATGGAAGAAATGAGGAACTTCACAATATTACTCTGTAGGAGGATATATTCTCAGAAGTGCTTTAGAAACCGAGTTCAAATACAGCAGCCGGCTGGCATTATTAAATATTTTCTTGCTGCCAAATGGTACTCAAAGGATAAGAAAGCAAAACAACAAGAAAAACCTTATCCCTACAGAAGGTGGAATCACATGGTGAGAACTATAGGGACATGCTATATTAAAGCAGCTTTAGGGTTAATGCCAAGCTTAAAATTTGTAGGTTATTGCAGGTGCAGTGAATCCCAAGTTATGAAACAACTCATTTCTGTGAGAACTATGGAGAGATAATCAGAAAGAGAAGAACCTTTATGAGATAACCAGTTACTTGGCTGTGATTTACTGCTAAAATTAATCAAATGTGCTAATATTTTCTTAACTTTCTTGTACTACATTTCAAAAGAACAGAGACATTCCATCAAGAAGGTGACATAAGACCTTACAAGCTATCCTTTCTATGTGTTCCAAAAAACTTTTCACAAGGACCACCATTGCTACTAGGAAAAAGAGGAAAGAGAAGGAATAATCAGCTGGAGATCTTATATTCAGCTTCTCAAAAGACACTTCATCTTTCTGCTCTCACACAAATCACTGCCTGTCTGTGCTTACTGTGAGACAGTTTTACATCTGCAAGAGCCTGGCATATAAAATCAATCCAAGCCCAAGGTCTTAATTAAGCTTACACTAAGTTTTTATAGTGCTGGAACTCACTTTCTGATCACCCAGAGCACAGACAGCATTGGTGTTCTAAAAAATGAAAAACAAGATTCTTTTTTCTACTTGCAACTAGTGCATTCAAATCTTAGATGTGAGTTATCCATTATAAAGACATGTTTCAGACTCACTAAGAGCATGCTGGTTGTGATGGCTGGCTTGACATTTTGTCTGTGAGATGAAAACTTCTTAGAAAGAGTTTGATGTAACATGTTATTCAAGTTGCCCCGTGTCACAAGCTAAAATAAAGCTCAACACTTAAAAAGGAGACATACAGTACAATGCATTTCCTGGCTGAGTAGCAAAGCATAAACAGCAGTAGAAGTATCTACAGCAACTACTAATACCTCAGAAAAACAAGAGCAGATTCAGGTTTCACTTAAAAAACAGTCCTTCAACTGAAGAAACAGGAGGGGGAAGGGAGGATGCAGGGTAGAACAAAGCGTAAATCGCGTTAATTACTTGCCCATATTGTGCTTACTAAATGCTGGAGTAAAAAATAGACACCAGTTCAATGCTTTAAGTTATGATGCCCCAAGTATGAGAGGTAGCATATGAACCACACAGAAACATGTTAAAAACACACTGGAAAAGACTAGATTTGGAGGATGAGAACACTGTGTCAGAGGGACTGGTTTTGACAGGGAGCAAGATGCTCTGATATAAAAGGTACTGATCATCTGGTCACAGAGGTGGGTGGCCCAAATCAAAGTTTTGCTTGGGGTTATATTCTTAAATTTTTTATGCCTGAAATAACTGGAGATCTGCACATAAGAGCTAATGAAGCAGACACTGTTGTTCTTTTTCTCCTAAAGATGACCAGAAGCTATTATTGATTCCAGATATTATGTTCTATAATTGAAATCAAGTTCTCTGTGGCAAAAGCAATTTTTAGGTTTTTATTCTGGATATAAAATGCCATTCTTTCACTGGGTTGAGACTTTAAGGTACAACTATTTCAAGGGGGTTATTTTCTATTCAACAGTTGAAAAAAATAATTCAAAAAGCTATAATAAATGAAATCAGAGAGTTTCTAACACTATAAAGTTATTACATTAGTTAAAACAATAATTGACTGTTGCATTTTTCCTTTATGATGGAAAACTGAGCTTGTTTTCACAGTTTTTTAGTTGATGAGTAAAGATGTAAATATATTACCTTATATATTAGTTCTGATTTGGTAGTCTTTATTGCAGAAATGTAAAATACCTATCCTTGGATATACACTTAGGGATAGTACCACTATAAACAGATGCAAAAAATGCGGTATTAGAAAGAATACCTCATCACCACAGCCATTTTAAATAAATAAATAAATACTCAGACCTACAACTCTAGCCAGGATACTTTTTGCAAACTCATGCCTGAAGCTACTAACCACTGGGAAACAAACAATATAAGCACCCATCCAGTGGCACAGCTCTCAGTATTTTGTGGCACAAGGATCTCCTGAGCCAGACATGGCATTTCTCTGTCCAACAACCACCGACAGATGTTTCTTCTATGAATGTGCCCGACCAGGCTTTACATGCACTGTAATGTCAGTGTCCATAAACGCACTGTAAGCTTTCCAGTTTAAATATGCTTCGTGGAAAAAAAGGTCTTCCTTTTGTTTTACAGTGCTACTTAAAACTTCAGTTCATGTTCTTGTGGGAAAGGTTAAATAAGCAATCTCATCACCCTCTGTGCACCGTAGCTGTACCTTTTCCAGGATGAAGCTTTTTCTCCTCAAAAGAAGCTAAAGAACTTTTGTACATTTCTAAACAGGAGGAATTTTTAGAAGCATAAACACACAGAGGTGCACAACTTTGCTAATGCAGAATGGCCCAAACTTACTATAAAAGGCCATCATGTCTGAGCTTTGCCTACATATGAATTGATCTGGATGGAGTGGTATGATAACATAGCTACATGCTCGTGCTCCTAATACACAAGTTAATTCAGGCATCTGTTCAGTAATGCATTGTGCTGCCTACAGATATCCTAGGAGGCTTGCTGCAAACCAAAAAACAAGCTAATGAAGACAGTGACAGAAAAGGGGGTGGGTGAGGGAAATCAATCTAATCTCCTTTCAATAAGCACAATATATTATAATATATTGTGCTTATTATATATTGTGCTTATTATGTTAGTTTCACTAGCAGAAGTGATCCTTAAATGTCTTGCAGACTACTGAGAATAAACACTCTAAAACTTATATTGAAATGAAAGAATGCAAGTTCTCTTGCCTATATACATATACCACAATTAAAAGGATCAACACATAGCTCAGATGATGACAGTACAGGACTCCTGAGACACATGTGGCTTTTGAACATCTCAAGTGCTGCTCATGTGCAGCAGTCAATTGTTCTTAAGATAAGAGTTCTGGGGTGAAATTTTCCTAATAGCAAGATTTGTTGAATAGCTATTCCTGAAAATACCTTAGGGCACAACAAAAATAATCAAACAAATTTGTATCTATGTCCAAGTTTTGAAAATAGTATAAGTGGAATATGCATATACAACTTTTCTTTGCTTGTCTGAAAAGAAAATAAAAACAAACAACAAAACAAAACCATCTGGAATTCCTACTGCAAATAGCACCAGCTACCTATGCAGATAAGGCAAATGCCAAGTCTGAAATACACAAAGGACAGAGAGCTGCAGCAAGCTGTATAACCTCCTGTGCTGGGCTCAACATTTGAATTCAGCAAGGTAATCGCTTTCAAATCCCCGATTACAATGCTGCCAAAATCCATAGGACAATTCTAACAAAGATAATCAGTTTAGTGTGATTGTCTGAACATTTGTCAAGCTCTCCTCATCCCACATCTCAGCTATGGGCAGGAATATTATCATTTCTTTGATAATAGCTTGATTGGTTCTCTCAACCTGCAAACATTTTTGCTAACTCATTCCTTTGGATACCCCAGCTATTAGACAGTGTAGTTAGAAAAGAGCACTAAAAGCAACAAGCAATGGCACACATTTGCTGTTGAGAAGGGCTGCCAATCTAGAACACCAAAAATGGAATAATTCAGTCATGCACCACCAAGTTCCATCCCACTGCAGGCTTGAGATCTAATTAACTGCTTTTCTTCTGCTATCAAACAGCTAGGTAAGCCCCTTTTATTTCTTGAAATCCTGTGGCTTCTTTTATGTCTACATCTTGTCCCTACTAAGAGCCATGTCTTGATTTGCAGTAGTCCTGGAACCAAGACTTTAAAAGAAAACAAAACAAACATGTCTTTACACATCTAGACTATCTAGTACATCTTAGAGTCTATCAATATATGATACGGCTCCTCCCTATGAATTTGCCTGTACAGAGAAGGAATTTCAATATAAAACCTGTCACAGGCATCACAGTAGAAGGTGAGGTGGACTCGGTTCAGCTAGGTGGAGTTTTCATGCATTCTGTCAAATTATAATAAAGGAAGTAGTCCACATGCAGTTCAGCTAGCTGGTCTCACAATTCTCTAATGCAGAGCTACAGATGCAGTATCGATACATTAAGACTGCCATCTTGAACAGTAAGTGTGGATTAAGTGTCATTTTCCTTCATTACTTGGAAACAGCAACAGCTTAAAAATTCAGCTAGTAGAAAGAAGTGGAAAAAAGCAGATTATGTTAAGATGACATTTTCTAAGAGAACCACCTTTTTTAGTTAAAAATAACTATGCTGTTTCACTATGACTTTTATTAAGACCAAGTATTTCTCAAGTTCTATGCATTTTCAGACTAAGTAATTTCTTCATTTTAATAGTATGATCAAAAAAGGGTTATTGCTATTTAACTTTAATTTGAAAAATTTTTCCCTTTTCATTCACAATCTTTGGAGAACCAAAGTTTCTGATGAAAATCAAATAAAACAACAGTTTTGTTTTTTTTTTTTTTCCTGCAAGTATCAGGTATGTTAAAAACTTCTGTAAGCTATGAGCCTTAACCAAATTGTTACTTACAGTGTGTATTTATTAAACGTCAAGGTTTTGCTGGCCATCAAAAATTATTGGAGTATCAATTTAATCACGGACAGTAATTTCTTCAGTAATGAATAATAACTGTACCAACTTATGCAATAAGTAAATGATGGTACTTATCTAACACTAAAATTAACTGAAACTGTAACTGCGAGCTACTGTAGTAGCCTACCTTACAGATCAGTCAATTCTCTGTAGATACAAACTCAATCAGAAAACTTCTTGAAAGACAGGACAGTTTGGTAAGGTGTGGAATTAAGAGCAACTAAGAAGGATAATGATTACAAATCACTTGCAAGTACTCTGGCATGTGTTGTATCTTAAATGAGGTAGAACTTTCTTGATCTCATATAACTGAGAGGCATTTCAAATACACTGGAATACAGCTATTGGGACTAAAGCAGCAAAACTTCCTCCTGTGAAAATGCTCAGAGACTGCTGAATGCAAGTTTAAATATCCCACACTGGCTTTAAGCTGGTTTATTAGGTTTAGTGGTTGGAAATAACCGCTTCACTTTTCAGCCTGATTTCAATAGTTGAGCCAGAAGAAATCACTGCAGTTAGCCCTGTAGAGTTACATCACTAATCCGTAATATAATATCCATACAGTTAAAACTTCGGGGATATTTCATGTAATCCCACAAGTATCTTAAAATGTATGACCAAACAGATTTAATAAGTGTATACACTTTTTTCCTAATAAAAGCTCTGGAGAACAAAAAAAAACTATCTAGAATAGGTATTACAATGGACATAGATCTGTTGGAATGAGTCCAGAGGAGGGCCACAAAGATGATCCAGAGGCCGGAGCACCTCTGCTACAAGGACAGGCTGAGGGAGCTGGGATTGTTCAGCCTGGAGAAGAGAAGACTCCAGGGGGACCTTATAACTGCCTTACAATACCTGAAGATATCCTGCAGGAAGACTGGAGAGGAACTCTTCACGGGAGTGACCAATGATAGAATGAGGGGAAATGGTTTTAAACCGAGGGAAAATAGATTTAGATTGGAAAAAGTTCTTCAGTACAAGGCTGGTGAGACTCCGGAATAGATTGTCCAGAGTGGTCGTGGATGACCCTTCCCTTGAGGTGTGCAAGGCCAGGATGGATGAGGCCTTGAGCAACCTGGTCTAGTTGAGAGGCATCCCTGCCCATGGTGGGGAGGTTGGATTAGATGATTTCCAAGGTCCCTTCCAGCCTAAGCCATTCTATGATACCTGGATATACACTCGTAACAGTACTTCTGTGCTGTTACAGTTCACTTTGACATGTGCAACTGTAGGATCTTCTTGAAAAATCAGAACTTTCATATTCTGCTCCTGCTTGCTTAAGAAGAATGCCTGTTACTCCAAAATCAAGGACAAAGATAATTCAGGTTCAGTTAACATCTATTTATAAAAGCACATAAAAGCATGGGAAAAATATATTTGAAAAGTATGTGCAACCAGCTAGGATAATGAAGATTGCTGATGAGGGAGTGATTGTTCTGTTTGATGTAATGGGGGAAGGAAGTGCACAAGCCAAGGTTTATATTATGATTTGTTGCCACATCTGAAGATTCATCTTTTTATGTACAAGTACTACAAGAGACAAAATGAATCTTTGTATATTCAACACCTTGGGAGTGTCACTAAAAATAACTGCCATTGTAACAGATCTCTCCTTATCCCTTCCTCTAAATTTGGCACAGAAGCCTAGGAATACATTTGGGATACCATGGATCCAAAAAAGCATGGAAAATGCTATTATATTTCTAAGAAATTAGTACTGGGAGACACATTATCATCCTGCACCATTAAATACTTCCTGAGTGAAGCTAGTCAAGGTCTTGACAAGCATCTGTGCAGACCCAAATAAACCACCACAGGTACTGCTTTCCCATTATTCTTCAGATGAAAAAACCTACCAGATTCTTCACTGAAACTTAAAAGCCCACAAGAAGTAAAACCTATTTTGGAAATAGGAAAAATAAGCAGAGATGGGAAAAAAAAACAAAACAAAACAAAAAAACCAAACCAAAACAACTCCTGTCAGCCCAGTGCCTGCCAGCAGGTTAGAAACAAAGCTGAAGTAAGTTAACACAAATCAAGTAGATTTGCAATCTATCCATCTGGCCACCGTCCATGCCAGTAAGCCACATTATGTATTTGTTTTATACAAGGTACAAACCCCACAGAATTAAAGGAAAAGAAGCTGCCAAGTTTGTCTTGAAAGGGTTACCAAGTAGGCAGGGAATGAAGGGAAATGAAAGTCAAGGCAAAATCTGTAGCAAAGCAGAGTAGAGCCTCCTCCCAAGAAGCTGCTGCCCTGGAAGGGACCACTCCCAGGGAGGGACAGCAAACAAATAGCATCTCCAGGGTCAGACTTGGCCACAGTGACACAATTCATCATGAGGGCCATCCTGTCATACCACACACAGCTGATAGAGCTATTAAGCTAATTTAAAATCATTCATGTTCTTAAGTAGAGGGTTGGGTTTTTTTCCCCCACCTACAATTAATTGCCTCATGGGGATCCAGAGGGAATGACAGAGATATTTATCCAGCACCTAAGGTAAGGAGAGGACACAGTTGCCTTTTCCTCACAGAAAAAACAAGATTATGAAATTCAAGCAGAGGATGCATTGCAAGAGATTCTATAAATAGAAAATATTCATTTACATAGATTTTACTTAAGTGATAAACCATGATGATCATATTAACTAAGTGGCTAAGCAAATTATTTTATCAGGTAGTAGAGTGTGAATGAGTTTTTGCCTTTGCACAGACATTAAAAATTTTATTTTGAAAGTCTGCATTCAGAAATTGGGTCCCAACTTATTGGGCTTTTTGATTTTTGTTTGAACACCCTTAGAAATTCAGAAACTATCTGGCAGGAATAAATCGCCCAGATCTTTCCACTGTCAATTACATAAAAAACCCAAACAACCAACCCACCCCCTACATATGTGACTGTACCATGAAGCTGGTATAAAAATAAAAATAATTAAAAAAAAAAAATCTCCCCAAAAAACCCAACCAAACCAGATTTCCCACAGACCTAGCCTAAGAAACAAATTCCTTCAGAGTCTGGTAGTAAAATTAACCATAAAAGCAGGAGTAAGACACACTAAGTCAGAGGTTTAATCTGCATCAAGAGGAAAACCTGTCTACATTATCCGAAGGTCAGTACTTCAGATAATGGCTGTAGCTGCCACCATAACAATAAACAAACAAACAAAAAACCTACAGTTAAGGTATAAGCAAAACTTTGATGAGTCACAGTCAGTCTGTGCCAAGTGGCATATGAAAACCAATTCATGGTCTGTTCAAAGGTCCGAAGTGTGTATTGCTGCAGTATTCAGAAGTTTGCCACTATCAAAACCCATGGTGAAGCCATCACATGTAGAAAATTCTCTTTCACATTTTTGGAATAAGTAGGACAAGAAGAGAGACAAGAGAAAGACAGGAAGGCTCATCAAGGGCATGCATCATCTTCCACTGCAGTAAAAAACTGAGCTTGGAAAAAATATTTAACTGACAAGACATTACAGAGGTATGCAAAAGACACAACAATATGGGAAAATGAACAGGGAACTGTTATCCCTTTATCCTCAGAGCATAACAGCTTCAAGGAATGAATGGTCTGGAGGAAGCTTTGAAATGAACCAAATGACATTTTTCGCAAAGGCACAACCAAATTATGGCACGTCACTGTCACAGAACTCTGAAGGTCAAAAATAGACGTTTTAAAAAGGGTTATTGATATAGGCAGGCTTAAGTACAATGGTCCTAATCCACCCTTTGGCTTTGGAAGTCGCAAGAAACTGGTTAAATCCTTACTTGCCTTAATTCTTACACACTTTCCCAATAGAGGATTAACAGACAGGTAAGAGACATCTGTGGCTTGACCCAGCTTGACAGCTGTTCTGTTCCTATACCTCATCAAGCAGTTTCTGATACCAACTTCAGCTTAAGTAGCAACATACATGTATTGAGAAATAATAAATTAGACTATCAATAGATTGAAAGAATATTTTTGAAACTAAGCAAAACGAGCCCTTAGGACTCATAAGGTGAACATCATGTGGTGTGTCTATTATATGGAGATTTCCTCTTTTAAATTAAAGATTTTTCACTGGAAGAAATCAGCTGCTGAGATCCAAATGCTGAATCTGAAAGTGGCTGAGCACAAATACACTTAAAAACAAGAGAAACTTTCCTTAGACATATCTGGCTTTAAAAAAAACTGTATGATTTAGTACTTCTGCATTATTCCCTTCCCCTCTTTCAAAAAATCATTTGTCTGAGACCTCTTAATTTAAGTAGTTGTGAAAACAAATCAAATTTAGGATCATTACGAGCACCACACATGAATAAACATTGGTTTGGAGTCAATTCAGCAGCAGGTTTGATCCCTATCATAATCCTACTTGTTAATTAAAACTATTACAGGTGTGTAAATAATCAATAACACACCTAGCTTGTAATGGGTTTATTCTTCCCAACAGCAAATTGAAGAGACCAAATCGAAGAAAAATGACATTTTATGGAGTAGGAAAATATTTGCAACCCAATACACAAACCTAAGGAGGAAGAGGAAAGAGACACAACAAAGCTTGAAACATTGCTTGTAAATTTCTTAAACAATATAAATATAGTATATTCAATGCACTTACAAAAAACATGCTGCTTATTAACTCTAAAATTTATTAAATTAAATTAAAAGGAATCCCCTTTCCACTTCACTAGGATTATCTGAAAGGTCAGCCAACAACCACTGAAATTTATTAGTTCCAACCAGCAGCAATGTTAATGGATATGTTAATTACAGTCCTTGGTGGTCTGGTTCCTTGTTGTGCCAGAAAGAGACACCATTACGTGACCAATATAATCTTACCTATTCACTGGAAGAGATTTTTAATTTGTGTCTTAAATGTGGAGATCGGTGTCCATTACAAATACTAAACTGATAAATGCAATTAGCACTGTAGGGCAAGTACATGTCAAATCAAGACTAAAATATCATTTTAATGATTCAACCTTGCAACTTGCTTTGCCCAGGTAGAGCTATGATGTACTCCATCAGGACTAAGGATTTACATAAAATATTCAGGGTTGACCTGGATTCATCAATGTTAGACCTCTTTAATACTTCTATGACTAGGACTGCAAAGCAAAATTAAGTGACAGGACAATTGTGTCTTGACTTTTATATTTTAGTATTGGGGGAGGTTCCCTTTAATCATTCTTAAAGTATATTTAGTTTATTCCAAAAGTACTGAAAAAAAAGGAAAGATCTCTGTGTTTAGCAACACAAAAGGTGACCAAAGTCTAGCAGAGGAAAAAACAGAGCAATTCAAACACATGTATTTTATTTCATGCCTCCTGAAATCAGGGTAGTACTGAATAAGAAATATACTTTCAAGTTTTGATTTCTCACATATTAAAAAACTCTCCTTACATATTTGGAAGCATATTTTTGCAATTTAGAACTCCATACTTTTTTTTTTTTTCAACTATAAAATTATTAATGCACAGGAATTGATAATTTACGCTTTTCAAAACTATGGATTATCCATAAATGACAACATGGGACCCACGTAGAATTACATATGCTGATTTCTAATTAATCTTAATTTTGGTATCCGAGAGAGCTTTTTGAGTTGCTATCCAAGAGAGCTCTTTGAGTTGCTTTGATACCTAGATATCAAAGATACTACGTTCTGCCACATAGACATGTCACAAAGGCTATGGTTTATTTGTCCTGTGTCAAAATTTTGTAGGTCGTTGCCACAGCATTCTTTTTGTCACCACAGCTATGACAAAGTCTGAGAGTGTCTTTGCTCTTCCCATCTTAGTTATATCAGAAACATGAGCAAAGCAAAATCCACGATGGAAAAAAAAGGACCCCTAATAACGACCCACAAACAAACAAAACAAACAAACAAAAAACAACAGACAAAAAAACAAACAAACCAACCCAAAAACCACATTCCCCCCCTAAAAAAAACAAACCAACCAAACAAAAAAATAATGAAACCCCAAAAATCATTAGAGGAAAATTAAAAAAAAAAGTTTACAATCCAAAATTGTGTATTACTCCCAGGAAAACAATAGTGGTAATACAAAGACAAGTTGCATGCTACAATAAAACTACTGTAGCCTGCAACATAGAATTCATTGGAATTCTTAATCTCATCATATGACTCTAAAGTAGGTCACAGCAAGCTTAACAAAATTTGACAGAAAGCAAAGACTAAGGCATAATAGTATTCAAATCACCTTCCTTGAAAAGTTGATACTTCTTCTACCCTCCCCTTGATTTTGACCAACCCTTAACTACAAAAGGTCCCACTATCTCTGCACGCAGAGAAGTATTTATGTACGCACCTTTAAAAATAAGTATTAATGACAAACCATCTGCTTTTAGACCAGTTCTAACTGATCAAGAATTTTTTCAGTATTTTTAAGTAGTGATTTACAGCTGTGCAATAGTATCTTAAATGCTATGATTCAAAGGTATTAAGGAGACTGAATATATTATATAGAAATCCTAATTCAAAATATACCTATATTTATATTTTTTAATTATATTCAGGCTTAATAGAATATTTCATCTCTCTTTTGCACAGAAGTATTTTAAACCAAATTTCAATTAAATCATGTACTTGTGAAAGGTAAAGAGGAAAATACCACAGCTATTTGTGAGCAACATTTATAAGCAACATTTATGTAACCATGTTATCTTAACGTTCAGTACATCCTGAAAATTATGTTTATTGCTAGAACAAAGGAAAAAAATGATCCAATAATGAAAACAGTCTGCAAAATGTCTAGCTTGCTTACACTACAAACTGCAATCATGACTTTCAACACTTAATATGCTTAACAATTATTTAACTTACTAAGCGTTAAGTAAGAAGTTTGTCTCTTCCCTATATTCACTGAGTTAACCTGGACATTTAGGATATTAGGATATTTCAAAACAGTTTTGTTTTCTCTGAGGGAAGGTCAACACTTGAAGATAAAATTCCTAATTTCAAGTAAAACTCTTCTAAGCAGCTCCAAAATCACATTCTTAAACCTGCAAAGTATATTCTGATAGACAATTATTGTATCTAGGTATTCTGTTTCCAGTTCAATGTTTCAGAACTCACCCTGAGAACAGAGCATTGCACTCATGATATCATCAGTTTGAAGTAAGATGCTAGTGCACCAACACCGCACTCAACATAGCATGTTAAATGTTATTCTAGATTATTATACCCAGGATATAATCTAGCTAACTCCTGCATTTTATTCTTTGATTTATTTACACCCTTTTTAAAAAGCAACATAAGGAAAACCAAAAATGGTTATTGTAGGGAAAATTATACTGGATAATACAGTGACTCGGTGAAACCACGCATCTTAAAGTTTGTGTATTGTCCTCTACATGTTAAGAGCCACAGTACTACACTTGCCTTTATTGTCAATATCCAGTCACATTTTCAGTAGTCTGCTTTGTAATCAAGGTAGCTGTATGTAAGGGAACCTTCCAAACCTAAATCTTCCTCAAGGTGCCAGAACAGAACTTCCTAAGGCTGTTTAATGAGGCTTTAAATATTCAGTCAATTGAGTGCAACAGTTTGGAGTAACTGTCTATTCATGCCCAGGTTATAACATGAGTGCTTTCTCCATTGCTAAGAGGTTGGTGATGTGTTAGCCAAGTGGCCTTTGGTGGGCAATAGGAAGCAAGGATCATTTACCTTTAATGACTTCTTTCTGTGGAAACCAGACCAAGTTTGTCGCAAAGGCAGAAAAAAAACCAAAACCTCCAAGAGAGGTCAATTATTAATGCAGATTCTTGCAAACCTTGGTCTCAGGTAAGTAGAGGTAGAGATTTGAAAGAATCACAGAATCACTGTATTTCTGAGGCTGGAATAGACCCCCAAGATCATCAAGTCCAGACTATCACCCAACACCATAACATCAGCTAGACCATGTCACTAAGCACCACATCCAATCTTTCCTTAAACACCTCCAGGGATGGCAACTCCACCACCTGCCTGGGCAGTCCATTCCAATGTCTAAGCACCCCTTATGTGAGGAAGTGAAGATCCAATCTAAACCTCCCCTGGCACAGCTTCAGGCCATGCCCTCTCATCCTGTCACTGGTTGCCTGGGAGAAGCAGCAAAAGAAAGTGGAAGAATTGAGGAACCTGAGGAAGGTACGGAAGAGTTCTGCAGAAGACAATGACGGGAGTTTGTTCTCATACTAGGAAACTCCTAGCAGGACAACAAAGGGGTTGTGTCAACAGTTCAGCACTGATGCAATGTGAGGTTGGGGGAAATAGAAGAATGCGCCTTTCAAAGACTCCAATGTAAGCAAAGGAAAGCGAGTGCCACAGAAGTTGGTAAACTGAGTCAGGGAGGAAATGTAGAAATATTTTATCTGTGAGGATTAGAGCAACTAATTAGTGAAGAAATCAACTGTGGAGAAATCTTTTGAAAATATACATATTCTTAAATTTTTTTTAATTCTTTTAATATGACATTTAAATAGATATGTAACTGTAAAACACTCAGTGGCAACAAGGTGAGAACAACATCTTTTCAGGATAGAGTTCTTCTGAGGGCACAGG
Organism: Chloroceryle aenea; assembly: GCA_013399075.1. Classification (NCBI taxonomy): domain Eukaryota; kingdom Metazoa; phylum Chordata; class Aves; order Coraciiformes; family Cerylidae; genus Chloroceryle; species Chloroceryle aenea. Next base: position 853,783 of record VWZY01009796.1, read on the forward strand.
TAGTCCTGCCAAATGGGAGGTGGCTCTAGGAACACTCTTTCATTAAAGGATAGGATACAATTATCCCTCACTAGGCACGTGCAGCTGAAACACAAGATGAGTCTACCATAACCTAAGAAACTCCCAGGTACATTGTCATACTCACGTGACACCCAGTAATGCTAACACAAGCCAAGCAGTTCTCACACAGCTGCATTTTTATCGAGCTGATATTTATTGAGAGAGAATGTTAACTGTTGGCATAAAGGAAACTACAAAGAACTTTAAATTATAAAAGAAAGGTGCTGAAATTTGGAGATGTTATAAAAAGCATTTGGTTGTTGGCTTCTCAGACTTCTTTCTTCAAAGGATATCAGCAAGTGTTCGTATTTTCTTCTTTTTTTTTTTTAATAACACTGCCATTTTTCATCAGAGAATGGGACTAAGGCCAGAGGAGTCATTCCATGTAAACAATTAAGCAAGTAGCAAATCAACATTATTTCTGGATTACGTTGATTCAATGGTGAATGCCCTTTCTGACTAGCCATCAGCACCCTCTCCTATTTTAAAGCAACATTTATGCCTCTTATTTAGGCATGGGCCAAAAAAGACAGCATTTCCCATTTGACAGTTAAGGACTTCAGTACAAAATGACTTGATACTAATTACTTGGAGTGAAAGTCTCAGTGTTGTGATTTATCACAACAAAAACAATGCAATAAACAAAAAACAATGGTGATGGAGGGACACCACAAGTGTTCACAACTTCTGGCAGCCAATGAACTAGCCAGTTTACAGTTGTACAAAGTCAAAAATTAATAGGAAACACGGTAGCCTACAGGATCTGTATTTACACAAATAGATGATTTAAGAAGATTAATTAACATTCTGTGTCAGAAAACGTTGTCAGAACAAGTACAGTGTAGAAAAATAATTTAAAAGATAAGAACTACTGTTTCCAGAAAAAAAAGTAATTAGCAGCTAATTTATCACATTGCAACTACCAACCAATTCAACATCCTGAGGGGGTTTTCTGACAAACTAGAAAAGGAAAATTAAAGAAGTCCTCTGAAAGAGATCTAGGGCAATATTCTAGGTCAGTGTGCCGAGAGAAGCAGTACTGCAGAGGGCTGGGCAGCAATGGCATTGCAGTCTCACAGCTGCCAATGGGTGTTGCTATGGGCACAAATCCCACAAAGGAAGCAAGATAGGAAACCAGCCCTTTCAGCACACTGACCTCAGTGGCAGAACAAGCCATTCTGCCTTCTGGGATTCACTCCAGCTGACCATGAGGCATTAAATTCCCCTGTAGACTCATTTTCCCAACCACAGCTGTAATACAAGTATTATTTCAGAGAAAAACTTACATAATCACAGATGTACTGTAAAAAACATGGACTTTCATTCTTCAGCTTGAGAAAGCTGTAGCCGAGAGCCTCTTCCCCATGAGCAAGAAAGTGTGTGTTAACTTGTGTGAAGTACCAGGTTTTTAGCACACCAGTGCCAGCAGCCAGGAGGTGTAACAAAACTGCACTGTGATTACTGAGCCCACCACAATGAACTTCCTGCTTTCATCCTCGGCAATTATCAGGCTCCTCTGTCCTACACTCTGGACACACTGGTGATGGGACTTGGCCATCTCTCGTCAGAATAGGCAACTAGAAAAACAAGGCAAATAGGGTATTCCAGAAAGACAGACAAGTTAACTGTAGTACAACGGGCTAGTACATAGTTTCAGGATACAGAGAAAAGGGGTGGGGGGAGAGGCAACTAAGGAAAAAAAAAACAGCAAACAACCCAACACCACCCCACACACATCTGCATTAGTATCTCCGTCCCAAAGGATCACAATGTGCTTCTTCAGTTACCTCCCCTACACCCTTTTCTAAGCATGTGTTAAATAAGTTTGTCACAGTACACTGTATTTTAAACTCAAAGTGACTGAATCAACTATGCTGGCATAAATACGTGAAAGTTAACTAGACAATCCCAAACTAGATTTTTCCAAACAAACAAACAAAAAAACCCAAACCCAATTTACCCTACAGATCAGGCTAGACATGCCAGAGTAAATTACAAATATCTATAGCCCAGAATAAACATTCCAGCAACATTCATACTAGCATTTACAAAATAATTACTTCATTTTAAGGGACAAACATCACCTAGTATCTACAAATGTATTTATTACTGCAACAAGTCTTCAGTTAAGACAAACCCAAAGAGGTTTTTCCAATACCTAGAAGATCCCAGACAACAGCACAATATGCATAGTACAGAAGTTGAGAGTGTTTGGTTTCATTTACCAAAATATATCTGAATAGCTTTAAATTTCAGGAATAAAAAAAGATAAATCTGTAGCAATGTCAGAAGTAGATGCTCATTCACTTAAATGGAGCTCAAAGTGTTTGCTTATCCAGAAAACCTGCTACTTGCTTTTATCTTTCAACAGAAACACAAGTGGATTACATATTTTGGTTTCACAGCATATAAACAATAGCATTAAATAGAAGAATGCAGATGTACGTCTCTTAACCCTTGTGCTCTAAGAGGCCCCACTGCATTATCTACTGGCTCTCTGTACACTTGGCATTGCAGCCACACTCTAGGCACTGCAGCCACTGGTGCTCACCTGTTGCAGAAGCAAATAGCCCATAAAATGCAACTTAAAAACCTTCTTTTAATTATTCCTTGCTAAAATGACCAGGGTATTCATAGCAGGGTATTACATACCCTGCAGTTACTAGTAAACCAAGCTGTAGCAATTGAGGTAGCAATCCATTCGATGCTCTTGGGACCAAATAAATGGGGAATTCACTTAACTACCTCATTCATGAAACACAAGTTCCTCCACTGCATAACAATGGTCCAAGAAACCAAACGTAGATAGAAACCTGAACTATTTCACTGTATCATTCTTCTCAGGTCTCAAAATCCCCCAGCTTCCTCAAGAAAACAGCCAGAAATTTGAGGTCTTGCAAAAGAACACCACTAAGAAGCATCACAGTTGCAGTGATGTATCCTGTAAACCACACACTTCATTATACACGCTATGCATCTCCATTATATCAAGACCTACACAAACCCCTATCAAAAATACCGATCAAACATATCTTCAGCAATAGTCAAGACATAAAAACTGGGAGGTATAATTTCAACAAGGGAGGTTCCACAAGTGGAAGACCTCTCTGTTCAGTTAATATTAACAATTAACAACGGAACAAAAGCAGACATTGCCTATTCAAAACCCAAAAGCAAAAGGAAGTACAAAGGGACTTTCTTCACTTCCTAAAATTTATTAGATGCTTCTGCAAAACAGCAAGGAGGATAAGCATATTAACTCGAGCCTCACAAACCAATGTACACACAGAACAATCTGTTATGAAACTAGAAATACTGAGCAACAAAGTATCAGCCTAGAACAAAAGATTTCTTTTTAAAACAGCTTGACAAAACCTGTGTGATTTATTATTCTATTGAGTATTGTGTTCATAAGGATAGGGTTGCATGCATGTTTTCCACTTACCACTTTGGCTTCCTGATGGCTATTTTTCCCTATTCTAGAGTTCTGTACTATTCTACTTCTTAAATCTGTTGAACATTATTATTCCTTTCTGCATACATTTCTAATCCCGTAACATTAGTCTGAGATGTTTTGAGCATAAATTTTGGTGTGAAAATTGTAAGAAAAGGACCAATAAACCTCTCTTATCTGTTGAGTATCAATGAAACTGAAGGAAGATACCTGACGCATTCTTCACCGCAAAGCTGCTCAACGCAGGTGACTGGCAACATTCAAAACATTACAAGTAACATTTTTGTACTTCTAAGAAGTAAGACGTCCAAATGCACTGAATCGATGGTGGCATCTATACAGTTTGCAATTGAGGAAAACAAGCGTTCTAACACATATTTGGGCAATCACATGGACAATCATTAGGGCAATGAAATTAAGTACCCTTCTCTCCACACTGAAAACCTGCACAATTTAACTCGTGGTTCTGTTCTTCATAAGAAAGTTTTCCTCATTCATCCATGGTTTCCAGAAATCCATTATTGGTCGGTTTCTGTTCTTGTAAAAGGTAAATGCACAGCATTGTAGATGCATAACCTTCTTGTTCCTTTTTCCACAGCTAGAAAGTTTGTTTCAATTCCAAGTTTGATCAGTTATGTAACTAAATTTTAACTGCCACTGTGCATTTGATTTGCATATTCCAGATGACAAGAAAAATGTATGGTTACTCCAATTTTAATAAGTTCTACATCCTCAGTAAGGAAGATTTTCATCTGTGTTAAACATTATTACCCGAAACAAAGCCTAAAGCTCTCATCCACTTTCTGTATGTCACATCTTATCAAGAAAAGCACATTCATTTCTAGAAATGACCTTTGCTCAGGATAAAAAGCTTAAAAGAAGATATTATTTCTGCTGACAGATTTGCAGGAAAGAAACAAAGAAAAATAAGGTATTTATATAGCAAGTTTATTCAATATTTACTATACTATTAGGAGGAGCTTAGGATCCTTACTAAATTTGTCTTTTACAAAACTAGATACCGTGATTTTCCCAGCATATTAGACTACAGAAATCACCTGGGAGATGATTTGTTATTAAATACTTAATCTTTTCGTTGAACCACTTGTTGCAAGAAATTCAAGCTACTCCCAGAGGTGAATGAGATTCTATGAATCGGTTTCCAAATTTTCATTTATTTCACAGAATGTTAGCGGCTGAAAGGGACTTTGAAAGATCATCTAGTCCAACCCCCCTGCCAGAGCAGGATCTCCTAGATTGGGTCACGCAGGAGCATGTCCAGGTGAGTTTTGAATGTCTCCAGAGAAAGAGACTCCACAACCTCGGTGGGCAGCCTGTTCCAGTGTTCTGGCACCCTCACTGTGAAAAAGTTTCTCCTTACGTTTACATGGAACCTCCTATGTTCCAGCTTGCAGCCATTGCCCCTTGTGCTATCACTGGACATCACTGAAAAAAAGCCTGGCTCCATCCTCCTGACACTCACCCTTCACATATTTATAAATATTGATGAGGTCACCCCTCAGTCTTCTCTTCTCCAAGCTAGAGACCCAGCTCCTTCAGCCTTTCCTCATAAGGGAGATGTTCCACTCCCTTAATCATCTTTGTGGCTCTGCGCTGGACTCTCTCAAGCAGTTCCCTGTCCTTCTTGAACTGAGGTGCCCACGACTGGACACAATATTCCAGATGTGGCCTCATCAGGGCAGAGAAGAGGGGGAAGAGAACTTCCCTCAACCTACTAGCCACCCCCCTTCTAATACACCCCAGGGTGCCATTGGCCTTCCTGGCCACAAGGGCACATTGCTGGCTCATTGTCATCCTGCTGTCCACTAGGGCCCCCACATCCCTTTCCCCTCCACTGCTCTTCAACATATCAGTCCCCAACCTACTGGCACTTGGGGTTTTTCTCTTACAGGTGCAAAACTCTACACTTGCCATTGCTGAATTTCATAAGATTTCTCCCTGCCCAGTTCTCCAGACCGTCCAGGTCTCTCTGAATGGCAGCACAGGCTTCTGGTGTGTCAACCACACCTCTCAGTTTCATGTCATCAGCAAACTTACTGACAATGCACTCTGTTCCCTCATCCACATCATTGATGATTATGTTGAATAGTACTGGTCCCAATACTGACCCCTGAGGGACTCCACTAGATACAGATGTCCAGCTAGACTCTACCCCATTGACCACAACTCTCTGACTTCTTCCTTTCAACCAGTTCACAACCCACCTCACTACTCGGTCATCAAGTCCACACTTCCTCAGTTTAGCTACGAAGATGCTGTGGGAGATGGTGTCAAATGCTTTACTGAAGTCTAAGATAAATCATGTCCACTGCTTGGCCACCTTCCATCCACCTGGTTATGTCCTCATAAAAGGTTATCAGGTTGGTCAAAGATGACTTCCTCTTAGCAAAGCCATGCTGACTGCTCCTAATGACCCTTTTATCGATATGCCTAGACACAGCACCAAGGATAAGTTTTTCCATCACCTTTCCATGGATCCAGGTGAGGCTGACCAGTCTATAGTTACCCAGATTCTCCCTCCTGCCCTTTCTGAAGGCTGGAGTGACATTTGCTTTCACCCAGTCCTTGGGCACCTCACCTGTTGCCCATGACTTACCAAAGTTGATGGAGAGTGGCCTAGCAATGACACCTGCCAGCTCACTCAGCACCCGCGGGTGCATCCCATCAGGACCCATGGATTCATGGATATTCAAGTGTCCTAACTGATCCCTAACCCCGTCCTCCTCAATCAGGGCAAGCTCCTCCTTTATCCTGGATTCTTCTGGGTCCTCAGGGGAATGGAGTTCCTGAGAACAGTCTCCAGCAGTATAGACAGAGACAAAGAAGGCATTCAGCAGCTCTGCCTTCTCAACACACTCTGTCTCNAGCCCCTTCATTCTTACACCCACAAACTCTCAACTTGTTCCTCCTCTGTCCCTGTACAAAACTCAATACACTCTAGTTGCTCTCTCACATAAAGAGCAACTCCACCACCCCACCTTATTGTAAATAAAAATTTATTTATTTAATTTCTGGATAATCTCCAGATTTTCAAGTCAGAAAACATGATCAGCAAGCATCTTATCTAAAGCACCATATATAAATGTGGGTAATGAAATTGCTTTTCAGTTCCAAATTAGTTTCTGGCTTCTTTATCATCTCACTAACAATCTGTAAACAACCATCTTAACTTGGTTTCTGACCCAGAACAGATTAGATTCTCCAATCCAGCCTGCTTCAATTTCAGCTGTGACATTAGAATTGAACAAATTTGAACTGAAGGTAAATCACTATTTCAGTGGACATATTTTCCACATTTTTCCTGTTTTCAAAACAGCTGAAGAACCCTATTTGCTTTAAAATCCTCTTTAAATAGGATATGATGTCACTAAACTGCCAAAATCTGCTAATATTATTCTCCCTGCCTCCAAATAAGGAATCTGAAAATCAGAAAAGTATATGAGTAAGTTGTTTTTTTCCTAATATAACTGACTGGCGCAAGTTGATTTTATGTCTTTTTCTCTGACCGGTTCTACTGGTCTGAGACTCTGGTAGTTGTACTTGACAATGTTTTTATTAATGTGAGCCACCACCTTGCTAAGCCATATCACTTTACTTGTACATCATTCCACTACATCATGGATGAAAGCATGTAGTAACACCGATGGCAGCATTGGTCCCTTGAGATAGCAATTTATTGACTTTATGTCCAGAGGAACTCTGTCTTTATACCATACAATTGGTTTTTAAATTCATTAGACTTTAGACATAAAATCCATTTTTTTTTCCAGGTCTTTCAAGGCAGATTTCAACATTTAAATATTTGAATAACCCACCAAACTTCATGTAATAATGTTTTGAAACCTCCTTCTCCATACTTAGGTATTTTTCATTAGACCAATTCCTAATTTTGCAACTATTTTTCTAACAAAATTCAGTAACTTTGTTATTAATTTCATAAAATACTTTCTGGGTGCAAAACTGAGGCTCAGCTCTGGTTTATTGGAAGAAAAAAAAGAACAACAAAACCTGTGTTATAACCAAACTTAATTTACCAAAACATTAACCTACCAGAACTGCCAAAAAAAACCCAAAAATAAAAATTACTAATAATTATATTCATTTTAACATTTCTGGAAAAAAACTCTGCTTATTACATCATAGCTTCTGGTAGCATAATCTTTCAAATACACTTTTAACATATATCATGCTATCGTTTAGCATAAAAGGAAGACTGCAAAATAACTGGAGCGTATACTTTTGTTTAAGATCTGTACTGGGCTTTGAGTGTCAAGGATGCACTAAGTATTCTTCGTCTTAGTTTCCCTTTGAGAATACTTTGTCATCATCTTCACAAACTTTTAAAGAGAAGTGCTTCTGGGACATCAAAGAAGTTGGATACATCACATCAGTGACATTAAGAGGGGCAGTAGAGCTGAGTTTAAAAGAGAGGCTAAAGAGAAGACGAAAGAGGTTATAAATGAGAAGAATGGAAGTAGGAAATGTGAGATAGATGCCTCCTCTTTTTGAAGTCCTAGACTTTTTATATCTGGCTTCTGACTGGATATAAGGAAAAACTTTCTCACCATGAGGCAGTCCGACAGTGCAAAAGGTTGCTCAAGAAGGTGGCACAGTCTCCCTAAGTTTTCAAGGCTATCAACTAGAAAAAGCACTGAGTAAACTGTTCTCATCTCACAACTGACCTCAATTCAAGAAGAAAGATGGACTAGACTTTCTGAGGTCCCTTCCATACACAGTAAGCTGTGATTTATTCTGAGTTCACAAGCTGAATTTGTGACTACAGTTCTGAACCACGCATGAAAAGAAAGGATAAAACAAACAAAAAAAACCAACCATACTATCAAGTCAATTCTGAAGAGCCCTTTTACTATGTTTACAGTCTTCCTGCCTGTTGTCATGTTCAGCAGCAATGTTATGGGTAATCTGTTTGATCTTCAAAAGGAGGAAGAAAAATTATTATTCATCATTCCCACGAATTCCTGTTTCCTTTAAAAGCTATGTATTTGTACATTTTGCACCCAGCTCAGATGATATTACAGTGAATACTACTCCTATTTAAATGAAGACAGACTTGTCTAAATAAAGCCTGAAGCTCTTCTGTTCTTTAGAACAGAGTCCTTTGCGTGAGCCCTGCTTTCAGGGAGAGAAAGGAATTTCTGATGAAACACTAGAAATAAGAGCACATCTTGCTCAAGTACATCTACCTGGGTTGCAGACCCTACTGTTGGGGGCAGTATTGGTAACCAAAATGACAAGGAATAGAACAATGGTCTAACTACTGAAGGCTACCTAGGAAATCTCAAAGATATGCCCACAAGTCCCTCCAAAGGAAAATCAAAACACAGAAAAGTATCCTGTGAAGAAAAAAAAAATCAAGCTAAAATACAAGGTGTTTGGATCTGCACATTCCTGCATATACTGCACAAAGAATAGGCATACATTACACATATCAAAGTAAGAAGACATAATTAAAAAGTATGGAATTACAAATAAAGAATAAATGATAACTACCATTTGTCAACTGAAGAGTAGGACAGAAAAGCAATTAACAAGTACCTTCAGATATCTTTAAATCTGCATTTACAGGTAAGGTAGAGGTTTCTAGAAAATATAAGTATGCTCTGCATTAGCACAAAACAATCATAAGTGCATCCTTTTTAGGAAAAAAATAGCCCCTAAAGAACACAGAGGTAGATAAAATCATTGCTGTATTAAACTGACAAACTCCAACCAGCAGCATGTAACAGAGCTAGAACTAGACAACTGGAGTCCAGATTTCAGCTTCACACAACAACCAAACAGACACACACACAAAAACTACAGCATGGTAACAAGATGTTTCCCAAAGAGCTGAACAAGGAGGACATTAACCTTATTGTTAACATACAAAGAACTTTACATTCTGAAATACCTAATGATACAGTTTCTACAAAGACTGAGCTGCTATAAGCCCCACAGTAAAGCTGGCGGGGGGGAGGAAAGCACGTCTGGCTTTCTCTTCTACCCAAACTACTCCTCCGTGAAAAATTTACATTCTAGGTCTGCATTATAAGTGAACAATAATTAAAAATAAAAGCTATATGTTGGGTCATTAGTGAATTGCTCTACCCATGCAAAATTACACCTTGCAGTACACGACAGTGCTTTATTCAGCCTACTTAAGATACCATTTAATAGAACTTTTAAGGGATGATTGATCACATATATCCCACTGTAAAGACCTGTGCTGTTTATTCCCACTGTTATGTAGTTAGTTTCTAGCCTTGGTAGCAGGGAAAAATTCTCATAAAAAGTTCTGTTCTTTGTAGCACCTTAGATGTTTCTTCTTGCTTCATGCAGCCAGCCATCTTCCAGCAACCTCCACAACTCCTCAGGTGAAAGTGTCTCTCCCATTTTTTTTTCCTTTCACACAATGTATCTTGAGAGAGGGCTGATAAAAGCTGCACAACTCATGCAGCACTTTCCACTCCAGCAGCTCTATCCAATATTGATTCAATACAGACCATCCAAAGCAAAAGATAATTCCAGAGGCCATCATTTCATGACACTTGGGAGTCTCAGCGTGGCTGGTATCATTAGTTACAAACAGTTATGGAGAGACATATAGGATGAGAAACTGAAATAATAGCTCAGGAGCCCTCAGAAACAAGAAAGGAGAGACTAGGTGACAAAATAAAATAGGGTTTACAGACAGAGTTCATAACAAATACTGAAAAAGGTTCTGTAGAGTAAATATAGCTCAGTTAAGTCCCAGTTAAACCTTGTCCATACCTTCAACTCCAATGCTTTCATTGTCTGCTCATCAAAACTTAAGCGATCGTGCTGGATTTTTACCAGACTGTTCTTCACTGTAAATCTAAAGTATCTGTCAACCCACAAGCTTCAGACCTACAGCAGACTCTGCATTCAACCCATTTGATGGGGAAGGAGAGCCTCAATTTTAACCTGCATTTTTAGTGCTATAACATCACTGCTTTCAACTGAACATTTATTGCTAGCCCACATGCATCAGCGTGTTGTCAGCAATAGTGTTTACTTCGGCTGGATGCTTGGTGGCACCTACTGAGCTAATGGATTCCAGAGATGATTGCCAAAGCACAAACTCCCCGCAGCGTCCAGCAGTTAGCAGAACCATGAAAAATAAACCAGACAATGAAAACCCAACTCGTTAACTTGCTGAAGAACCCATGCCATTGGGATCAAGGTGAGGCATTAGCAGAGCAGCAGAGATGTGTCCCATCCCTATCTTACTTACATTGAAACAATAAACCTAATTTAGTAAGAATAACCTTCAGAACAAAACCATACACTTTAAACAAGATATGCAAACTACCTGAGAATATGCAAAACGATCCATTATGAAATTTGCATAAAATCTGAAGGAGAAAAGCTGTGAAACATTTGGCACTTCTAGTTTAATCCTTGTGCTGTCTCCCCTGGCAGGCAGAGGGAAGGCCCCCTCCAAACCATCACAAGTTCAGCATTATTAACAGCCCCCTGCCTTAGAGGCATTTCTGTGGAGAGGCTTTCCATAGCTAGCATTAATATCTATGCAGCAAATAATTTTTATTTCATTTTTCTAGTGCAGTAAACTCCAATGCCTCAATTACGATTGCTTCACAATATTGCAAGTCTTACATTCCCAGACGTTATCTCATAGAAAAGAAAGAAAAAAGAAAAGGCAAGTGTAGGGGAGGAAAGAGATTACTTACTGCAATTACATATTTCTGTGTGCTGTTACAACATTTAACTAAGTGGAACCCGCATCTTTAGCTGCTAATATAACACCAATACTGAAAGTCATAAAAACAATTCTGTTCCTTCTGGTCCTGCACCATAAGCAAAATATGTTTACAGTACTAGGGACATTTATTTTTGGACTACTGAGTCTACCTGACTAAAAAGAAAAGAGCATTCTTAACCTCTATTTCCTCATATGGACACATCTGATGGAAAAAGATCTCCCTGAGAAGGAAGTCTACTGTGGGATCTTGGTTGGAAGACAACGGACACTTATCGGGAACTGTCCTTGAATCACGGAAAGAGTGTGAAGGAAGAAGAGTGGAGAAAAAGCAATGAAGCAAGAAGATAAAGCAGAGCAAAGTAGAGAAAAACAGGACATGGTGGGTACTGGGCAACTTAGATAGCAACCAATCGTGCAGTAGATTTAGGTGCGTGAATGGTGCACGGGCTATCGCATGTATCCAGTCATCACCGTTGTTGGTGTGTGTGGTCAGTGCAGCTTGCTCTATATAATCAAGGGATGTACTGGTAATAAATGTTCTTTGCTTTATAACTCCCATGGAGTTGCCAAAGTCCACCATTCCTCCCCAGTCTACCAAAGAACTTCCCTAACGTAGTGAAGTCAAAGAAAGATAAACTAGTGTTTCTTTACACAGTCTCTCTTTCTATCCCCATGACATAAAACTTCAGACACATAGCTTTCTTCAAGGTTTAAGGAAGTGTGTCACTAAGACACTCCATGTTTTCAGCCATTAAACACAGGTAGAGCAAGTAAGCTCTTTGCATTCCCTGGGAGCTTTCCCCTGTCAGACAAGCCTAGCATAAAGGCTTGTATTACAGAGAGGGAAATTAACTTGCCCTGTGCATAATGACATAAAATGCTTGCTTATTTAAATCTCCAACAAGTAGAAATGAATTGACTTGCACAATACCTAAGAAAACAAAAAACAGACACATTGGCATAGTATTTTTTTAAAAATGCAATTTTTTTTCAGATTTAAATATGAAAAACTTTAGTTCATATAAAAAATTTGAATAGAAGCATTCAGTTGAAGGATCAGAGGACATAATATAAAAACTGTGACCCATATTGCTGAATGCCTATGCTTTTGATTTTGAAAATAACGAAAAGCAAATATTTCTAGTAAACATTTGATTGTTCCCTGAAGTTAAGTAATGGAAATCAAAATGAGTAAGGGAAATGTAGGACTGAAATGTAACACTTTATTTCTCCAGGTACTGAACAAATCTTTGAGAACTGAGGTACTTTTCTGAACACGATAAGTGGGCCTTGTACACTGCACATGCATTTGACTTCGCCAAATGTGAAATTTCTCAGTGAAGAGGTGGCAAACTCAGTGAATAACTCAGTGAGAGAAATGATTTACACAAATGAACTCTGTCCCACTTTCCATCTGAATTAGGTTTGTTCAGCTGTCAGCCAAACAACCAGGCCCTTTCAGGGAGGCTGCCTGGCACACAAAATAGTCCTCACCTGTTTTCAGCACATAAAATCCAAGCCAAAATTCCATCATTTAAAAAAAATAATTATATAAAGTAATACTTTTGACATTATGGCTTATATTGCTACCATTTTACGAGAACGCTTGAAAAATATTTTTAAGCATCCTCCTAACCAACAATAGTAACACGTAATGCCAAAAACTGCGTTTCACAAAACACATTTATTATTTAATACATCATTTAAATAAATGGATTTCAGAAACAGAGTATTTATTTTAAAAATCTGGAAAACTCATCCAATTAGCAGAAAACTTTTGCTATAGTAAGAGAGTTGTAGACTCTTGGAATATTGCTGAAGTGTTACACGCCACAAAGTGCAGGCAATAATGAGCAGTTACAGCATTACCTGCAGGTTGTGTCTGTTACCTCACTGTCTTCAATTGATCTTCAAATCTCACCCCACCTGAAATATTATTTACAATTCTGCTCACAAGAAAATCGACCCACGTCTGTTTAAATCAATCTCTAAAGGTAGGAATAAAATGTGAAGTACTTGATGGTGGTCAAATTTGTGTCTTTCTACTAAGAGAAATCAGTTTGCTAATCCAAGGAAAGTGGAAACAGTTGCAGTGTAACAGCACGTCTCTGCTATTTACTACTACATAGTAGAGCGCTATGGAAGATTTTAGTCAACACCATGCTGTTTCAGACCCTGAATAGCTGGAAAAATAAAACCACCTGGGTTAAGCATTAGCATTTAGTTCAAATCCTGTTCTTCCATGTAGAAACATATAAGCTTAAAAGTAACTAACTGATGCTACAGTAGGTTTGATAGGCTTTAGGCAGTCACTTCTTTATTTTATTTAATAATCATAACAGCAAGGATTATTGGAGCTCAAATACACCCTAACCATCTCTCATTTTCATATCATATTCACAAACTGTGGCCTGCACACTAGTAGTGGAACAAAAGACCATAAATGGTGGTGTTCCCAAATCAAAATGTCACAAAAAAGATTTTCATTAGTCAGAGAAAAATTTCAAGAGCTGATAGTAGTTTATACCAGATACCAGTTAATCTACATGCTGTTCCACCCATTTACACATGTATTCCCTTATCTTTCCTTGCGTTATACATTAAGATTTTCAATGAAGAATGGGACATATAAAGGGAGTTTGGTTTCACTAAGTTCTGATCTATCAGGCTTTAATATTTAGGCCTTCCTTTAAAAGTTTGACAGTAGTACTCAAAAATCTCCAATCAGTCTTGAAGATCTTGAGAATTATTTTTTTTTTTACAGGTACCCATTACAATTTATAATTACTACATAGTCAAACAGCAGAAGACAAGTATTTATCAACAGTTTCCTGTTAAAACAGTAAACTATTAAAATTTACTGTCATCAGTAAACTGTTGAAATAGTAACTTTTTAGATGTTTTTACAAGTTTATTGTAACAGTAGGTTTTGAGTGACTTACTGCTGACACTTTCAAAAGCAAAGGTAAGCATCATCACAATGACTGTCTTCCTTTGTATAGACATGTCAGTACAAAAACTTGGTGATTTCCCAGTGCCTAATCTGTAAAGAATGGTGATGAACTCCCTTCAGCCACCAGATCATAAACTCGGAGCCCACCAATACAGGCTGGGAGCTAACTAGTTAGAAAGTAGCTTTCCAGAAGACAACCTGAGGATCCTAATGAACACCAAGTTGAATAGGAGTTAGTAACATGCCCTTGCTGCAAAGGCTTCCAATAGCATCCTGGGGTGCATTAGGAAGGACACTGACAGAAGGTCAAGGGAGGTGAGAAACATCTGAAGTGTCAGGACCAGGAAAAGAGTAGAATATTTTCAGTTGGAAGTGGCTTAAAATGTTCACCTAGTCTAATTGCCACTAGGCACCTCCAGAGAGATATGGACCTATTGGAGTGAACGCAGCAGAGGGCCAAGAAGATAAAGGGCTTGCAACATCTGATATACACAAGGAGGCCAAGAGAGCTGAGACTGCTTAGCTTGGAGAACAGAATGCTTAGAGGTAGATTTTATCAACATGTAAATACCCAGTTTTGCAGTATTGCATAAAAACAATAGAGCCAGACTCTTCTTGATGACTCCCTGTGACAGGCAATGGGCACAAACTGAAACACATATGGAAACACTTCACTGTGAGATAGGCTAAACACAGAAAGAGGCTGTTCAGAGAGGTTATGTGGTCTCCATGCTTGGAAATGCTCAGAAGCCAACAGGTTACAGCTGTGAGCAACTTCTGTGACCCTCTTCTGATCAGAGGGATTGGTCATATCCAGGTGTCTGCCAGACTCTGCTTCCTGTGATTCTGTGATCTTTGAAGAAAGCACAACTGGAAGTCAGAAGGCTGTTTCTCTACAAACAGGCTCCTTCTACTAAATGGTATAACCATTCAGGAACAGACAAAAAACAGATAAATATGAGTGACTTTACTATGAGAGGAATGAGTAATCCACATTGAAAGGAGATTGCAGGATACCATTTTATTTCATCATAGTATAATACAAGCCCAGGACAGAGCTACAGCATTCCCAGAATAGTGTTTCCCAAGGATATCACTTTTGATCAAGTCAGAGACCTAGCTAGGGTAAGATAATGTCTGTCTGTTGACATAAGGTCTATTAACTCTAAGTACTAACCATACTTGAGTGTACAGCTATAACAGATACAAGATGGGAATAAACCCAACTTTTAATAAAGGATACCTCTGAGATGAACACAACAGCTTCTCGGTCTTAATTTCAGTAATTAGGAAAATGTCTTAATTTTTTTTGAACCAAAATTCCTTGCTTCTGGTGATGATACCAATAATCTACATTCTGTCCTTTCTTTACACCTTTTGTACAGTTACACTTAGTCAGCAGTGTTGCTCTTCTAAGTGTTTCAAAAGGACAGAAAGCCAATTCAGAAAATATCAAAGGAATATTCTTGCTGCCTGTGGAGAGGATATCATGGAGACTTTCCCAAACCTTCTACACTTTTAGCACCCCATCTATTGTTCTGAAAACCTTTTCACAGAAGTATTCTCTTGGTATTTCTCTATTTTTCTGTCTTACCACATTAAGGAAGAAAGACAAAGAACAAAAGCAAGTCATCTCGAATAAGTAACTAGAAGTTGCTGGGAGATTAATCATCTTTTATTCAAGTTAACTTCAAATCCATTTGTTAAATTAATCCATTACTGTAGTTTGAGGCACCTGCATTTTGAAACAGTCTTTTCAGCACCAGCCTCCCCTGCGTAGCAATGTGAGTGATAACAGTTCTTATTCAACTTAAGACATCAGATGCTCTCTATACAGCTGCTAACATTCATGTAGTTTGCAGAATTCCTGATGATCTTCCAAACAGTAAAAAAGGTCGTTTGTCTTACATCAACCACTTAATGATAGAAGAGTTTAATTTAAAGCAATAAGATCTGCCAATCACTGAATTCTGAGAACAAAGCATAAATGCTTTCAGACAGTATTAGACACTACCATACTAAAAATGAGCATACTGTAAGACTCCTGTATTCCCTTTACATATGCATTTGATAAATACTAAAATATTATCAGGTCTCCTACGAACATTCTATACATGTATCATAAGCTTTTATAAAACACAAGAGGAAAAGATTTCTGTCATGGCCTAAATACTATACCATGCTTCTGCTATTCTCAAACTGGCACCTATTTGAATTCCTTCAATATTAAGGTCATCTGCAAAAAGAAGCACTAAATTAAAAAACAAACAAACAACAAAACCAAACCAAAACACAAAACAAACAAAAACCCCACAAACAACTAAACAAGAACAACAACAACAAAAAGATAACAAAACACAACTTTTGTTACAACACTGGTTAAAACACAGTTGTGGTGTTGTACCTTTCTTTATTCAAATTCCTGTTGACAGTTCAAGAGATATATAGAAATATATAGAACCCACAGCTTAAAAGGGAGATTTTTCACCTCTTGAACTGCCTATACCTCAGTGCTCCTTCATCCATACCAAAAGGCAGCTGGCACTCTACCATCTCTGCAGACAGGTGCGTAGGAACCACTCCCCTCACAGCTATTATTATTATTACTACAGTAACTTTTTACAACAGCTCACTGAGACGTCATGGAAGAAGCTCCCTACTCTCTAATAATCAGTTTCTGTTCATCAACTCTACATCAGAAATCTCAGTAAATTCCTCTAACCTCCTAGTTAAGACTGCATAGAAAAGGGAGTATTTTGTCAGAATCAAGGAAAATCTTTGTACATGACAGTTGGAAGACTCGCTCAAAACTCCATTGTAATAAATTCCCCACACAGCCTAAATGATAATACTTCAGAAAGTAATTTGAATTTTTAATGCAAAACAATGGCCATTTTTTTTGATACAAGTAGAAAGGGGAAATATCAGCTACAGCTCTCTTGGTAACAGTCATTAAATCCTGTGTCTATACATCTCAGACAGTTTGTATCCTTACTGCTGAGGGTTAATTACAAAAAAAACCACAGAAAAAAAAAATCTAATATCTCTAGGGATCTGAAACTAAGCCTGTCAATGAGATGCACAAACAACTGAACTACAGTCCCATTAAATGGATTTTTCAGCTCATTACTTGTAATTTGGTATTTTGAGTCATGAGTATGTGTCCTGAGCTCAGCTAGGATAAGGTTAATTTTCACAAGCAGTTGGGAGAGGGAACAGCCAGGACAGCAAAACTGAACTAGCCCTGGGGATGTTTGATATCTCACTCAAGCTCAATATATAAGGGTCAAGATGGCCAGAGGATGGCAAGATGTGGGCGGTGAGCAGTTGCACTTTACAGCCCTTGCTTTATATATTATTTCATTAGTATTGCTCTTGCTGTTTTTTCATCTTTCTTGGTGTGGTTCTATTAAGCTGTCCTCATCTCAATCCATGAGGTCTTACATTTTTCTTCCGATTTTCCTCCTTATCCCACTGTGGCAGGGGAGAGGCAGAGCGAAAAAGTGGCCCCTGCTGTTCAGTTGATGGCTGGGCCTAAACCCAAGACATTATGAGAGACTTTTTTCCACACACAAGGGAGGTGTTGGTCAGACAAGCTGGGTAAAAGAGATAGAATACTTTCTAAAATACAGCCAGAGTTAATTTTTATTATCCTCCGCTTGGCAGAGTTTATTTCCACAGAAATCTATAGGGATGCTATATACATCATGACCATACCTGTAATGAAGTATCAGAAAAATCACAGAAAGGGTAAAAAGACTGCACATTTTGCACTGCTATTCTCCCATTCATTTTTTCCACAGCAATCGCTGTCCTTTTCAACACAACACTGAGCTAGTTCAAATACCCCATTCACTCACTACTCAATAGAAATAACATACTCCATACTTCACTACCATTGATCTGTTGTAGATTAAATTAACAGTCATTATGCAATTAATGGAAAAACTGATATATTAACACTGGACTAGAGAGCGGTAACAGCTTCCAGTTGGATCTTTGAAATATTCCAACAGTTCTGTGAAGTAATTTATTGTAGGATTAGTGTGTCTTTCCTGGCCTCAAGGGCCAGCACTGCAGTTTTATATGAGATATGCTTTACAAGCAGCAGAAAGCTTTATTTATATTAATAATTTACTTCTACAATATTACAGCATGTGATACTTTCAAGTCATGTCTGAAACAAAAAACACTCAAGTTTACCATTCTAAGAACTAAGCCAAGAGCAGCAAGTTGCTTTTGTATAATTCCTCTGAGTTCTTATTTTGATTTATCTGTTCTGCCAGAGATATGTAAAGCAGGGTACGCACTTCACATCTTTGATCTTCTCTCATCAGTGTTAATTACTCCCATGTGCTGGCAGTGAGAGTGGCTGCAGCAATTTAATGATCACGGCAGCAGTGGTAACAGCTGGGGTTGTGGCAGCAATCTCCCTATTTTTCTTCTTTCCTTCCAGAAAGGAGCCAGGTAATGGGAGAGGAAAAACCCTTCACTCCCATTTGGAACAGGAGGTTCATGATCCCGCTCATATTGCTTTTTGTCTCCAGAGGACTCCATACTAAGGACAGCTCCAGAATCTATCCTATAAAAAGCTCTGGGGAAAAAAATAGGAAAGCAAAATGGGATAATCTACAGAGTCAGAAAGTACATGAGTGCAAAACAGAAGAGGAAGTGGATACCTGCAAGCAAATGGAAAGAGGAGAGTCAAAGAACAGTGGGTGTGGTTTGTTTTGTTCTTTTTATTAGAGAACAACTCACATGTATAACAAGTTACTGCAAAATTTCAAACCATATTCTACCCCCAGGGCTCATCAATAATAGAGAACAGTCACAGACTGTGTGATTATTTCAAGACTCCTCTTCAAGTTTCCCCCTCCATCTGTGGAAGTCTGGCTCACTAGAAAAAAAGTCTGTATTGTTTTGCAGAGTCAAATATTAGGCAAATGCAAAATTGCCACCGAGTCATAGGAAAGAGAGGGAACTAACTTGAGGAATAGGTTGTACTTCACATGACAAGTCCACAGCACCTGATTGTGTAGTCATGGTTGGGTAGCAAATCATGATTACCTCCTGCCTTTATTCCACAGCTCCAGAAACCTTTCAATCCATAATCTATCTTTCACCCACAAATGAAACTATTAAATTTAATAACTCAGTGAGAAATACAAAATTATTAAACATTTACACCTCAGGCAAAGAAAATATGTAGATCAATTTATGGAAAATAATCTAAAAATAGGAGACAAGAAGGCCATTGGAAAGTAGGTCTATTATGGTCAATTACAATCAATGGATGATTTCCACAAACTAAATTTATGATGAGTAACTAAGTATTACTTGGATGATTACTGTATTGCAGATATTGCTTTAAAGAAACTGAAGAAATAATTGCCTTCAGGCTTGGGGAG
Organism: Chloroceryle aenea; assembly: GCA_013399075.1. Taxonomy (NCBI): domain Eukaryota; kingdom Metazoa; phylum Chordata; class Aves; order Coraciiformes; family Cerylidae; genus Chloroceryle; species Chloroceryle aenea. The sequence goes on from VWZY01009796.1 coordinate 873,423, forward strand.
GGTTGTTGAGGTTGGGTGTAGGTTTTTGGTTTGGGGGTGGTTGCGGGGAGTTGTGGTTAAGTTTAACTACACAAGAGTATCCAATCTTAACAGCTGTTGTATGATACTGGAAGTGTGCTCTAGCATTCCATGATATACTTACTGTCTTCTATCACAGCAGAATGTATCTAAGAGAAAGGACCCTGTCCCCTCAAGCGTGACTGGAAAGCATGAAGAACTGGAAGAGCTCAGCTGATTTTAGCTTAACTGAAATGAATTTCTTGTTGAAGTGATGAATAACACAGTATCAGTTCCCTGCAGCTGATCTCGCTTCTGATCTCTATCCCAGATCATCTCCAAAGATGTCCAAAGACTGAAAGATTAATAGAAGTAGATTTGCTTCTTCAAGGATTTCTGGTTTTTAAACCTAATGCTACACTGCTCTGTAAACCCCCCATTGTGAGTGAATGGTTCCTAAGGCTCAGGGCTCTCTACCAGCTATGCTGAGGACAGGAATGCTGAGCACTGACAATGCAGCAGGAAGGACCTTTACCATATTTCTCTTTTCTCTAGTAGGTTATGGTACAGGCATATTTTTTAAAATGTTGCAGTGTAGAGTAAATAGGTGATATTTATGGATATTACCCTATTTATTTTTCTTTCCTTTAAAACACTGAGTGAAGACTAAAAACATCAAGGAAGTTTTGCTTCCAGACATTAAACTCCTACCAAAACAAGTGACATAGTCACACCCAGTATGAAGATATTATGTAAGTAAACACACAAAAACACACACAAAGTGTGGGGGGTCAAACTGGAATTAAGCACATCAATGCAGAGCTCACAACTCACATTACAATATATTGAAATGCGGGTGTGACCAATGTTTAAGTGCTGAACTACATTTATTAGAATACTACTTCAGAAGTGATTATTCCCTAAACACTCTAGTTAGAAGGTAAAATAAATTTCAAGGATTTTATTGGTCATGGGCCTAGATGTGCAGAATAAAAAGTGGCAAAGCAGTTCATGTTAATGGATTCTTAATTAGTCTGGGATGCACAAAAGAAATTTAACGTAAGAGTAACTTCTAATTCTAAACTGTAAAACACCAGAGAGCTTCTGAAATACAGCAGCACCAATGTCTGTTCCAGTGTCACAGTCAGTTGTAAATGGAAAGTTGCAATGGATTTTTCTTCTGTAGAAAATGAAAACTAACTTCAGAAAACAGAACACTGGTCCTATTTTAGAAGAAAAATATAAAATTAAAATGATTATGCAAAAATTTACAACAAATTAAATTATATGAAATCAGATTTATACATTTATTGGTTTTTTTTAAAAACAAAGGAAGATGAAACAAAAAAACCCTTGTGTGCCCAGAAAAAGCATCCAGCCATAGTAAATGGGTAACAATAGACCCATTACTGTTCCATAAACCAGCCAAATACAAGCGTGAAGTATCTGAATAGGACTGCAGCCACATACTACAGAGTAAACCAGAACTGACTTGCCTTCTCATCGCAGCAGACCAGAGGCAGAAGTACTATCACATGCCATGTTTTAGTCTGGGACAGATGGCACCACATTTTCATTCCTACTTTGTAGTCATCTGAGCATGTTCTAACATAAGAACTTGGAAGTAAAATTTAGGCTAGTACAGCAGCACATCCATTACAAATTTTGGTAAACTAAAGTATCACATGGGAAACCTCCACATGCTACCATAGTCTTGAAAAGTGTACACGCTCTGCTATAAGTTTGAATTTTAATGATCTCTTGAACTAAGAGAAGCTATTCTACGGTCACAAGCATGATCTTTAATATACCACAATCCCAGCTTTAGCAGCCATCATGACCAAACCATAGTACTATTACATTTAGCTACAAAGTCTTTGAGATCAGTGACTACTAATCACTACAGGAGGTCTTGTTTGGATACAGGGATCCAAGCTCATCAGTTTGCGATTTCTTCAAGTCAGAATGGATAGAGTGAAGCAGCATTTCTTCCCTAGGAATGAGAGGAGGAAGAAGTCAGCAACACACAAAACCTTTTCCTTGTAAGCCTCACTGAGTGGAACTGGCAGAGACTGAAAAATGTGCTGCTCTAAGAACCAAGAAGAGAGGACAGCAAGTCATGAGCTAGCTATTCCTGAATAGCTCAGGCTGACATCTCCCTCTGAAGCACATTTTATAATGAACAAAAAAAAAACCAAACAACAAAAACTGAAATGACCACAGAAAAAAAACAAGTAGAGTAGTGACCTACAGAAGCAAACAAAATTTGTATTAAAGACTTCAAAGAAGTCAAGGGGTACTAGTTTTAATTAAAAGTAGATTTCTTAAAGAATAATTCAAACAATGCAATACAATTATTTTTACTACTGTGTTTTGCTTGGCAGAAAATTTTTTTCCATATGTGCATTTTGGTTCCTTTCTATCCACACACCGTGATGATTTTGCATGTTAAGCCTGTTAGAATGGTCTTCAAAGCAGGGGCAGAAACTAAGTTACAAGCAGATGTAATGAAGACAACAATTTTGATAATGTTCAAACATACAGATTCAGCTCTCTCCCATGAACCATTTAAATTACATGTGTGCATGTTTGTTTAAGGCAGCTTGACCAAAGTTATGAAATCCAGTTTCAAGCAAAGGTTTTGTCTAGTATTTGAAAACGTTTTGGTACATCCTTTGGACAGTTCAATCCTTGTAATTCCAGCTAAATACAAGCTTACTTATTGATGGAAATCAAGAAAGCTTAAATTAAATGATCCTATATTTAGGCCTCTCATTGTATCCATTGAAGCTGACTTAAAGCCATCCACACAAAAAAAAATAATCTCATGAACAGCCATGCAGGCACTATCAAGTTAAAAGCCAAGGATCCACCTCTCAATTCTAACTGGTCCAAATTTATTTTGTACTGAAATTGTTAGCAGATTATTCAGTTTACAAAACTAGAAGTGTTATATCAAGCACTATATGGCATTCATAAGGGTGGTGGGGGCACGGAGATGGAGATGAAAAAGTGAATTCAGCATACTTCACATACTTCATGAGAACTGAATTTTAAGGATTTCTGGGGATTTAACAGGAAGGAACAACTCAGAAGCTGAAAACAGTGAAAGCCCATAGCAGAGCAGAACTGTGAAGGGGAACGGGGAGCGCACAGAAATTAGTAGATATTGATGGGCATAAACAACCTAAATTTTTTAAAAAACGCTTTGAACCAAGTCTTATCACAAAATGTGAACTCTGATGTTCTTTAAGGAGAACTGATTATTTTTTCTCAGACTGATATAACTAAAGGTGAAATTACCAGAGGAAACAATAGTCTCAATTCTCATTAACGCCAGCAGGCTTTGAAAAGCTGAAGAGCTACAGAGACCAGTGCTGAAAACCGCTGATGGCTTGATAATTTCAAGCAAAGGTGTAGGCAGGTAATCCAAAATGCTGAAATGAAAAACAAGACTTATTCCTGTGAAACCTTTCCTTTAATAACTCAAAAACCCGTCCTCTACTGGTAGTTCAACTTCCTAAAAACAACATTCATTGTTTTATCTTCAAAGTTATATGAACATATGACTACCAACATTTATTACATGACAAATACTAGTCTCAATCATGCTATTTAATCATCACTCCAATAAAACCATGGAATTTCAAAACATTTGTATCAGCATTAAAAGGAACAAGGGACCAGCACCCCAACAATCCTTTTTCTTATGAGCTCACTTTAATTTTATGGGTCTGTACTCTTGTATCATATGCTTTCAAGGAGACAGCTAAAAGCAGATTTGTCATATTTAAAGCTATCATGGCCAGATCTCAAAATAAGCAATTGCACTGGTGGCTTAAATCTTCAGGACATAAGGAACAATCAAACAAAAAAAAAAAAGCCTGCTTTGCAGCAGTATCTTTCAAAACTTTATATATTCCAAATATTTTTATTTATGTTAAAGCTCCCCAAGACTGAATTAAAACAGTAAAATTATTTAACAAAATCTAAGTAATTTAGGAAAGGGGAAGATACCAAATCAGATGTCCATATTGGTTAACACTAGTTATACAAGTCATCTAGTCATGGATGCAAAATAGAGGAATGCATTTTCTTCCTTCTACAACCAGTTTTACCTAGATCCTTTAATTCTGTTTGTGCTGTCCAATTTGATACAACTTCCCACAGACTAAATCATAACCCAAATGTGCTGAATGCACAATTAAATAACTTAAGAGATTTTAATATCTAGTGGTTTTACTGTAACCTTTCAGTCTCCAAAAATTTCCAAGCTGTATCAAATACAAATTCAGATATAGTCGTCACCATAACAAAATAATAATAAAATCAAGTCTTAATTTCCTGTTTACTTAGGGAAACCATGACATAATTTGAGTTTCATGAAGCATATGCAAGTGTACAATCAGCTAACATAGAGAATGATACCTTTCCTCTTCACAGAAATCCAACAAATTGCTACAGCAAGTCTCCTAACTGTAACTAATAGCAAATTCAATAGAGTGTTTGCATCACCAGCATGTGAGAGATAGTTAAAGCACACAGTCTGATGGTTTTAGTGTTTCTTCTAGATGACATACACTTTATTATTTTGCTTCTTATTCATCTTCACAGTAGTGAAGTTCACAGTAGGGACCACAGACTTGAACAACAATTCCACAAGCAAATTAGATCCAGATGACTTTCTCAAAATGTTTCATAGTGGTTTATAATATGCTCCAAGATTTGTTTTTATCTGCATCGTCACACACAGGGGAAAAAAGCCCCCAGCTACAGCTGCAATCATGGAAAACAAGGCCAATTCTTAAAAGAATTAACATACTTTACATGGTATTTTTGTACTTCTTTCACCACAAATAACAGTAACTGTCATATTTTACTGCCAACAAGACAGTAGCATTTGTGTTATCATAAAAATGTTGGAACTACACCCAAGATACTACATCAACAGCTTATTCATTACAAATAAAGAATTGACGATGGCAGAGGCTAGTCCTCCAGCTCTCACATAACTGGGAATTGGAAAACATGAAAATACATATTGATGAGACTTATTTGTCTTAGAAGAAGCTGAAAAGCCTGTTTACTCAGAACAGTAGATAGTATTCAAAATGATTACTATAACAGAAGAAATGGCTTTACAGAGGCTGATGACACTTCAGATGCACTTTGCCTGTCTAAAAAGGTAATTTTTTAGTGCCAGAAATGTACCTTCAAAACAAGAAGTAGATGGTACATGAAAAAAACTGACCACATCTAGTACAGCTCTGTTATGTACCTCACAAAAAGTTTTTTTGCAGGAAACAAACAGAACCCCAGATCAGTCGTTTTCCATGTCATTGACCTATGTTTCAAAGGTTGGAATTGCAGCTTTTCTCTCACATTCACTTGGATTTCTGCTTTGTGTTCCATGTCAAAATGCAGCAAAGCCCTTAAGCATACAAGTACTATTTAAATATTGTGCTGAATCAGGTCTCTAAAAGCTGCAATTAGGGATGAAAGGACAGGGGGTACAATCCACAACTTGCATAACTAACCATAAAAAAAACCAGATATTCTTAGTTGTTGGGATCTGATGGAATACACTCAAGGCTGCAGGGAAGTAGAGTTTAGTCTCAAAACGTGAGTGCTTTTGACAGTCTACAAAATTAAATACTTTGTCCCACCCCACTATCCCACTCTTTGGTTCATGATGTAGAGAGAAGAGGCATGGAAAAGGGAAGAAGGCAGTTAACAATATGATGCTGGAGTAGAAAATCTTGAAGAGAATTCTCTTACAACGGCAGCCACTGGGAAGTATCAAGTATGAAAGAAAAGCAGTAGAACCAGTGAGTTCCTTACAGGTAGTCTTTTGGTTTTTAGTTTGATTGGGTGGGTTGTTGATTCTATTAACACAAACCATCAAGTAAATACTGTTTTCTTTCAAATAAGACCTGATTTAAAGATACTCTTTAGCTCTTTATTAAGACAGCTATTTAATCATTGAGGTTTCAGTTGCATACTTCTGTAGTATTTCTTGTATTTTCCCCATTAGTATTTCTGTTACTCTGATATTCTAAGGCACCAAGCAGAAGATAGTCTTGGCATGCTGGGTACTGTACAAATAAGCAATTAAAGTTGTTACCCATGATACTTTACAATGTAAGCAAAAGGTATAGAAGAGAGAAGACCTGCTGTAAATTTCACACCAGTGCCAGCTGAACCAGGATACAGGCCTTCTGATTCCTCACCACATGACTTAACTCCACTCTCTCCATCATAAACACAAATATTCTTCCTGCAAGCCTCAAAATGTATCTGTTTTACAAACATATACAAGTCCAATATCCTCATCATCCTTACCTTAAGCTGTTGTATATTTTGCTTGAAATGAGACCATCTTTATTATAATTTAATATTTACATGCATTTCAGTATGCAAATAGTCCTAGTAGATGTGCCACAAATACTGCATGTGACACTGTTATAAGAGCCAGTCTGACTTGAGTATCACAGGACACCTACTGGTAGCAGTCAAACCAACCACAATACAAATCATGCAAAATAGCAGGACAGAAGTGTTTGAAGTTTTAATTTGTATTTTGCTCTGAATTCAGCACAGGAGAAGTTTGCTAGAATGTAGCTCAAATTCCCTGGACATAGTGAGAATTTCTAACAGATTCTTCTGGCAGAAGAGTCATTGACAGAAGTTACAGAAAACAATTCTAACAATCACAAGTTTTAAGACAAGCATGAACAGTTATTTTAAAAGGAAAAACATTAGTAAGCAAGTCAGAAAAAATAAGGCCGAATGACTTTTAGATTCATCATTATATGAAAAACTAAGACATTGATGATTTCAACTTTTCCTTGTCAAATTTTGTAAGAAAGAAAATGAAAAGGTTGAAGAACTTAAAGAACAGTCAGCTTTTAAGGATCTATGATAAGTTTTCCTGTTACAAAGCAATAATAGCAAGAGAGGCAGAGAAAATGATCACAAGCCTGGTTGAATAGCTGTATCATTTCCAGTACCAGCATGGATCTGAAAAAAGCTGCTACCCACTTCGCCTATAAAACTGAGTTAGTTTTATGCAGAACTAGCTCAGGTATATTAAGACCATAATCCTTGAATTGCGACAGCTGTAGACTATATGCTGCAGAATCCCCCAGCTCTCATACTCTATTTGAGTGTAGCCAAAGCTTGTAAACCCCAAGGCACACTAGTTCAAATACAGCTTTGTGCTGCATCCCCCAGTTCTGTGGATTCTGGGAAGATTAATTCACCAGGGCACTGTGCCAGGTCCTTACTGGTCCTGTATACTTACTGCATCCATGCAGAACCTGAGCGTGTCTACAACGCTTGTTTGCTTTGAGAGCCATTTCAGGTTCTGTGTGGCTAATGCTTAGCTGAGGCCAATAAATTCTGCTAAAAAGGCAAATATTGCAGAGTCACTGAAGTTTCTCTGTACACTACATTCCTAGCATTCCCTATGTTCTTCCCTTCTTTAGGGTGTAGATATTTTATTCACTGCATTTAAAACAGATACAGAAATATTTTCCAGTCTGGAGTCTTTACTTAATGGGAAACAATACTCTTCAATGCAAGATACAAAGATAATTTCCTGTAGGTGTCATCTTTCTGCTGGTCATAGCTAATTAGCCCAAACCATTTCACAGCCTACCCTCACTGTCGAACAATTACTGCTGTTTAGCAACCTCTTTGTTCTTATGAGCTGCAGAGCAGGGATCTTCACATGGCCACAGGTTACAACATGCTACCTGCCAGAAAAACCAAGTGAAGGAAGATGTTTATAGATCAGACTTTAATATATTAATGAATTGGGCTTGGTGTTCTTTTATTACTATTGACAAATATTGTTAATAACTTCATCTGACATTGAGAAAATGTGTGTCTTTGTCAAGACATGTCTGAGAGTCATATTAGAAGTTTCAGCTAGAAAGAGAAACTTAATATGGTTTAATTTTTCATATCCAGTACATTAAAAGCATAAGGACTATCTTTTTCAAGCTTCTCCTATCAGCTGTAGACATGAATACATAAGGGAATTAGTGTCCAAAGGGCCTAGACAGAATTAGGTTCCATTAGTCTGAATCTAAGCATACCATAACATCCATTCCAGATTTACACATCAGCAAAGCAGGAAGATGATTATGCAAATAGTGAGAATATAAGTAATACATATGCATTCAGGCATCTGGAAGAAAATATTTCTCCAATAACTTTGCACTTCCATTAAAACAGTTTACTTCTGGAGTGTGCCACCATGTAACAACAGAGATCTAAGCTTAAGAAGTATTGATTGTAAGAGAGTATGTATATTATAAGCAGCTCAACAGTTAAAGAACCAACAGTCTGGATTCCTGAAAGCATAGAATCAGCTTTCAGAAAAAAAAGGTATATTTTCCACAGGTTTCTGCTTCTTCCATAGTTCCAAATATTTATGAGGAACAATAAATAGTGACCATTTTTGAGATATTTTCTAAATTATACAAAGCACTCTAGAATATTTTAAATTGTCATATCCACCAAGTCTCATGTTAATATTTTAAAGAAGGGGAAGGGGACATCACATACCCAGGTTGCTGGACAGCCAATTCAGACAAACTTAAATAGCTGCAGTTACACCATCTTCTCTTGACGACCTCACATTTTAAGCTACTTCCCTCCAATCTGTATTTTACTTCAAAAGGAAAAATTAAAAAATTTTTTTCTTTTATTCGTACTTTAACCCAGTTTCTTCAACCCCAAATCAGGAAGAGCTCTCTATAGGAATTTAGGCACTAAATGCAAGCAATGAACATGGGGTGCAGTTCCCCACCTACAGTTTATAGCTGCATGTTACCCAATCTGCAGAAACACCTGCACATTTCTAGACCTAAACCTGACTGGCATTCAGGGACTAGGAAGAACAGAAAAGTCTCCCCTCCCCAGGGTTGGGTCCAGCAAGTACCCTCTAGCAGTTTATAATTTCACTAATATGGAAGGAAGTGTTCATGAAAGATATAACAAGGAAGTGTCCATGAAGGATATACATCCTTCTACCTCTGCTCAAGAAAGAATGTTGCAGTTTTATTCCCAAATATGACTAACACAAAAAGCATAAAATCTTGGCATTCAGATCAAAATCTCTAACTTTCCTCAGCTGCCTCTGAGGCAGCTCAGCAGAACTGCTCAAGCTGAAGCACTTGTTCACAACAGGCCTTTTTCAACAGAAAATCTGACCTTGAATTAGTGCCTTTTTTAATCAGCAAGAGGCCAAAGTTAATGTCTCTCCAGACACGCTACAAAGTCCAAATCCTATTTTGGGTGAAGATAAAGAGTACAGAATTTAACAGGTTTTTAAACTGGGGGCGGAGGATGAGTGAATTTCTTCTCTTGGTGTTTGAAGTCTTACACACGTATATCTCTAGAAAGAGACAACCACAGTCTGTTTGGGACGGGCTAGGAAAGAGTTTGAAGATATATACATCTAAATGAGATCAAGTATATGGTCACAAATATTTTACAATTGTTCAGGGTTTCTCTAAAATTATTACTTATTAAATCACATTAAGCAAGTCTTCTCACAAAAATTGAAAAAGCTAGATGAACACTAAGCACACCGAGTTTTAAATCCATGTATGTACTGACAGGCTCAATACACAGATTTCACTGCCCCTTAATTCAGTGTTGCCCAGCAAGATGTCCTGAAAAGCCCCAACAGGAAATATGTGACACAGGATTTGTCAGACAGCGTTCTAACATACCAAAGATAGTCACTTACTTAGTCTTTTTAACAAGTAACTGGAAAGTAGCTTTTGAGATTCTTGACATGCCCAATCGCACCTCCTCGTGAAGGTGTTGGCAGCAGGGGCTGCAGGGCAGCCTTTGTGAGGAGAGATGCCAGACATAGCTGTTCCATCTGACCCACTGCAGGGCACAGCTGAGCCCCTCAGGCAAGGTGGCAGCACCTCTGGGAAAACAGATCTAAGAAAGGAAGAAGTGCCTGACAGAGAGAGGAGGGGTAACTAAAACAGGTGAGAAAGAGCCTGCAGACAGCCAGATCAGGGAAGGAGAAGGTGATACTTCAGGCATCAAAGCAGAGATTCTTCTGCAGCCCATGGAGATGATCATGGAGCAGATGAACATGTCCAGAAGAAAGCTGCGACCCATGGAGAGCCCAAGCAGGAGGTTTTCTGCAGCCTGCGAGAAGAACCCACACTGAAGCAGTTCTTGAAACTGTATCCTGGGGGCGACCCGCACTGGAGCAGAGGAAAAGTGTAAGAAGGAAGGAGCAACAGAGAGGAGCTGTTATGGACTGACCACAAACTCCCAGTTCTCCCATTCCCCTGCACTGCTTGGGTAGGAAGCAGTTGGGAATGAAGGAATAAAGCTGAGCCTAGGAAAAGAGGGATGGCTGCTTTTCTTATTACAGGAACTGAAAAGTGATCTCTATCTCCATCTACTAGCTTTTGTATCTTCTTTTCCTCCCCCATCCTGCTGAAGGGAGTGAGAGCGCAGCTGGATGCCCATCTGGCAGCCAGCCAAGATCAACCCACCACACTAATATATGTGCTTATCCTTAGTACCAGTCTTCCTGAAATCATAATCCCTCTGGATGACCTACCTGAACCAGTTTTTAGCTGCTTCTATGTTACATATATAGAACAACTAAAATTTTTTTGTTAATATCTTCCCCCTACAGAGAATAACTAAGAGTAGCAATTTTGAATTGCAATGGACATCTAATTTTTAATATGTTAATATTTTTAATGTATAGAAAGCATTATTCAGAATTACAGGCTACATTTTTACTTCATGTAAATGACTCAGAACATCCATCATTTAACTTTTTTATAGAATTTACAGGTGTGCCTAAAATACTTGGAGGAGGCACTTACTGTAAATGTATCTTCTCTTGAATCTTTCTCCATGATGGAAATTATGTTGAGCAGCTGATTTAGACAAGTTAGCCATGCCTAAATGTTCATTTAACTCTGTATCAGTTATACAGTGAAACAGAACTTTGATATGGACAAAATGCTTTATTTCATACACACACACACTAGTCGAATCAGAGATCTATTGCATCTCTGTAATTACCATTCTTAATGTCTCTCTAATCCTTTACTTGAAGTGCTTTCTGGCTTCCACCCTGCCATAATCTAGGCAGCATTTTCCTCTGAGCATCCCTCGTTCTTGTGGATACACAAGACAATCATATTCACACTCAAGGACAGAAGAGACAGGGGGTACATCCTAGACAGCTTCTAGATGTGTGCACACACACAACACACACTGAACTGCAGAAAATGCTTGTACAGAATGTTGCTATAGTTAGAAAAAGCCAAAGTACAGAAGAATGAATGAATGTATGGCTACATAATGTGTGGAATTTACAGAAGTGTATGCCTGCAATGTTTCCTCCATTTATTAAATTTCTGCTTTGAAGTCAAATTTCCTTCCAATGCATTCCTAATACCATATTTCCTTAATCTAGCAGGATAACAGCAATAGTAAGAACTTTTCAAGCTTCAATTTAACAGATTAATTTAATTTTAAATAAATTTTTAAGAGATACATAATCTTTTCTTAATGTGACAGAAAATGAAGGAAGCTGTTTTGGACAGCCTGTATCAGGCTTCTAAGAGCATTTAGTTCCAATTTGCAACAGGAGTTTTCTACCTGTGGCTGTTCGCATCTCTAAAACTACTTGAGGCGTAATAAGAAAAATCAAACTCATTGTTCATTGAAGAAATGGATTCAAAACAGTGTATTACAGCACCTGCTTTTAGAAGGAGTTGTGCAAATGTACATTCCCACATATACACACACAAGCAGCCAAAGAACAAAGATATGATCAGCATGAGGTCCTGCGAGCTATTTCAAATGAAGATGCTAGAAGAATAGTGAAAATCTCTGATAAACAGTCAGTTGCACTAAGGATTCAGCATAGCAATTGCTGTCACGCAGTTGCTCTTTTTTTCCCCTCCTTTTCAACCACAAGAGTTTCTGCTTAGATTATCTTCCACTTAAAAATTGTAGTTACATCATCAAGTGCACAGTAGCGTGGACCTGTATACTAATTTTCTTTTTCAAATCAAACTGTAAGTCAGTGAAAGCCTTTCCAGGGTTTCTCAGACTTAAGAAGTCTTCCCTTGATTTCTAGAGCATACCTATTGACAATCTTTAAAAAAAAAAAAGTAGAAGTTCCTCATAGCTCTTCAAAGCATTTTGGTGGTTGTAAATAACTAAGAATACCAGTAGTTTGTGATTTTTTTTTTTTCTTTTGAAAAACCTTTATTCAATTCTCTTCTCACATCCCATGAAGTGTTATTCCTTTGCATTTTCATTTAGCTGAAGTGTGGTAAGAAACACTTAACTTCAAGCCAAAGCCCTGTCTATACCTCATCAATTCTTTAAAGCAAGTTTCTTAATTATTCTCAAGAGTAATTTTTATTAATATGTTCATCTCCAACTCTTACATCTCCAGTTAGACACGTGAAATATTTTAACTCAATTCACATTTGCCAATAATTAGTTCAGCCTTTTCCCCACTGCTGAACATGCAGAAACTGTTTGGTCCAAAAGGACTGTAACTTCTTGAGATACAATTAGTAGCCAAGGAGAGGGGAAAAAAAAAAATCAAATTCTGTTTCAGAGACTGAAACCAAGTATGTCAGAGAATATCCAACCAGATTCCTCAGATTGTGTCAATGTTTCCCATTGCGAAATGTTCAGAGCTGCTTTGAACCGCACACATTTTTGACTGCTCAGCAATTGGCACATCACCCAAGGTCACTGAAACTAAACCACACAGCTCATCACCAATATATCCCTGAAAACACCCCAAAGCCGTTTCACAAGTGAGACAGGTGCATTCTACACTGACAGACAGTAAGTGCATTGACACTCCATTTGAAGCCTCACTGCCATTCATTTGCTAAGTACTGGGACCATTTTGGTGAGGAAATTAATATTAACAGGGACAGAAAGGAAGTACCACAGGTATCATGATCATCCTTGTCATTTCCTGTGCTCCCAGGCTGACTATGCAAGAACGGAGTAAGTAACTGCATTTTTCAGAGATTTTCTTCAGACTAACCAGTGACTCAAGCTGCAGACTGACTCTAAGCTGAGTATTTTTGTGCTTATGTACATGCTCTTTACATCTTGCCTTATTTCTTTTTCCTGTGTGCAATTGTTCTGAATTTGTATATTTGTGGAAGATGTATTGCAAGAAGTAACCCTGGTAGTGGTAGAATGAGTTCTGTCCCAACAGCTTTAGGTTTTTCAGTTTTCAGAGGCTGTCTTTGGCAGAATACAAAAGGAAGACAGTAATAAAATAATAATAAAATACTATGACTGACTTGCTTTTTACTTCTCCCTCTTTTAAGGTTGTTTTTTGAAGAGCTGTGGAAAATAAAGTACTCCAGTGCATACAAACACAGGTACATGTTCCAAGAGGGATCTGCTACATGTAAAGAATGCAAGAGAAAATGGTTTCTAAAAGTATTTATATAAATTTCTCCGGTTTCAAAGTATGGCATGGTGGAAAAAGAGGAACCAGCACTGTCAGTATCACTCCCTGTTACAGAGTAGGGAGACAGAAGAAATATTTCACAATCATTAGAGAAGCTCATTACTGCTGGGGGTTGAGCTGTATCCTCGACCTCTCCTCTGCTCTCTTCTATGGAGCTATATTGAAGTGACAGCCCTATAGTTGCATTCTCCGCAGCATGAAAATCGCATTTCATCTGTTTTCATACTAGATCTCTGCACTATGACATTCCATTTCTTAGCATCATGATTATAGGGCAAATAATTTATACTGCCTTCCAATGTCACATAGCTTGATAGGTTTCCATTATGCCTACCTCTCTCCTCCTGAGGTGAGCTGCTCATCTCTATCATTTTCTATAGGCCCAAAACTACTCCCTAAGAAAGCCAACATACACGCCCATGGAAAACCGATGGAAAAAAAAACAACAAAATCCCCCTCCCAAAAAATAGAAATAAAACCACAACATGACTGTTCCTCAGAGGCCACTGACAGCTTCTGTTTGCAAGATAGTCTTCTTTCAGAGCCTGCAATTACTGTCACTGAAGTGACCCAGAACAACTGCTTCCAGGTTGCTTTTCCATACATTCATACAAATGTAGCAACACTGGAAAGAAAAGGGTCACAAAGAACCTACAGCACATCTTCCTCTCTCCATAGATATGACTGTAACTATAGGCTAGAGTCCAAGCTAGGTAGCTAATGGGAACATGGGCAGACACAGAGTGGACACTGCTGTGCCTACATGGCAGACACATCTAGCTTTTGACTCCCAAGCAGAACGGTGTCTGCAGGTCCTTTGTTTCCATACATGTTACCACCTCAGAATACTTCTTCCAGGCTGCAGTTTTCAATAGCTTAATATTCTTCTTGAACACAAATTTTGTGTTTGGGAAAATAAAACTGCCTGATGACTGTCTAGAGGTTGTTTCTCCATGAACAGCTTACCCAGTGTTCCTTGGTTTAACTCCCTAATTATATTCTGTTCAGCTGCATGTGAAATTCAATCAAGAGATGCTCAAGAAAATAGACAAAGGAATATTCAAAAATACCATTTGCCTAGAGTGCCCTCCAGGAAACCATGGGCATCTC
>VWZY01009796.1:888094-900189 GCA_013399075.1 Chloroceryle aenea
TCTCTAAATATTTTCTGAATATGGAAGTAATACCAATTTCTTACCTCTTTATGGATTGCCTTTTAGAAAGCAAGAAGTTTGCTTTGTGTATAAATTCCATTTTTGAACTTTTGACCCAACTTCAGATCTATACTCTCATACACACCTTTGCAAAACTTTAAAGTCAAAAGAATACCAGGTCCAATCCATAATCAGGCAAATATTACTCAGCTTAAGGTTTCTCAACACACGTGGAAATATGCAGGAAGAGTCCCTTTTCTTAGCTATATATGCCTAATCCTACAAATACAACTAAGTTTTATCCTGAACAGTGGTTTTACACAAAAGCCAGGAAAAGAAAACCCTTACTTCTCAAAGCTCTTCTCCTCCATTAAAGCATTATTCCCCCAGCCAGCCCCCACTGATCTGTGTTGCAAAGACTAACTACTGCCTACCACAAAGAAGCAACAGAAGGCAACAGTCAGGAGAATTTGAGACACATCAGAAACATACATTGAAACAGTGCCTTAAAATTAGAGTGAGTCAGTGACTGAGTAAGATTCATATAGGTTAACCCATCTGCGGGGAAGAATAAAAAATTTTTCAACCAACTCTAGTCACACAGCTCAAACAGCCACTGTCAAAAGACAGTTTGCTAGAACACCAGAGTGGTAGTTGGAATAGCATAGTAAGTGGTTGCTCTGGTTGAATTTGCTGGTTCAACAGACCAGTTCAAGTGCCCCTTTTCCTAGCTGTGAACAACTGTTTGAAAAAGCAGGGAAAAAAGCATATGATTCCTTCTGCTGCACTAAACTCATGAAATAAGGAAAACAGTTGAAGTCAAAGAATGCTGTGATGTGGTTTTAGGTATGACTAATCTAATCTTGAGGGCAGAAGGACAATTGCACATATGTAATTTAGGATCTAAATAAAGGAAATCTCAATCCTCTGTCCTGAAAAAAAAAAAAAATCTTTATCTTGCCAGAGGGTGAGAGAAACAGAGGTAAAGTATCTGGAATTAAGAGAACCCTCCTACAGTGAGGTAGTCCAACTCATAACGGTAGTGTGTTTTTGTCAGTGAATTATGAAAAAGAACAGAAAATTTCCCTGGGGAAAATTGCTTCTTACAAATATCAGAAAAAGGGGAAAAAAATTTCTCTTTGAGGACTGACAATATGGAGACCACAGCTTCTTAATTTTGCAAAAGCAGATTTTAGAATAGAGCAGTAGAAATACATGCTAATGAAGGAACAATAGAAGGAGTTGTTCCTCGTAAAAGTAAAGTCCCTAAAGGGGCAACATGGTGGAGATACACGGTATAATGAACAGCACAGGGAAAGTAGGTCAGTAACATCTATTCAACATAGCTCATGAAATTACAAGTAGAGAATGCAACTGAAAGGCTACTAAATTAAAACTGGTAACAGAAAACAAAACCTTTTCCTATAGAAGCTCTTGTTTATACAGTAATTACTGTAACTAATAAGAAACAGAAGGCAAGTGCTTAGTAAAACTGCCAGGAAAATATGGATATTTGCAAGAGTACTCAAGGCCATTAGAAGCAATGTTTAAAATAGTTCCCATTTTGAAAGGCACAAGCCCTCAGACACTAGGTGACATCCACTGTCCTGAAACCAAGAGGAGCCCTTCCCCATTGGCAGGTTCTGTGGCTCCCAAGAAGCTCTTTTCACACCTCCCGCTGAAACAGACCCCAGCCTCTTGGAAATTAATCAGTCCTCCAATTAAAACTGTGGTTTCCATATTCTTACAAGAAAGGCCACATGATCCATCTGTAAGAGATAATTATCCAGTTTACACTTTTGTTGCATGAAAAAAAGAAAAAAGCTAATTTGGTTTTAAGCATTGATGAAAACTCGTAGTTCTATTCCAGCCCAATTTATTTACAGTTAATAAATAATATTACCAGTAATGTAACTATGTTACATGTTACATGTAAGGAAACTCAACTTCTCAGTTTCCATTTCTTGACAGTACACAGAGGTAAAGAATTCAATTTTTTCTTTGTGGCTACTATGGAGAAAAAAAAAAAGTAATAATTATCTAGTTAATCTAAATTAAGTTGGAGTCGTAAAGTGTTAGGTCTCACAACCAAAACCAGTAACTGGGCATTCCACTTAACTTCATTTAACAGAAAATAATCTTGAACCAAATACATAGATACGGCCATCTAACTTGCAATATCATTTCATTAATAGTCCTCTGAACTTTCATGTAAACCAAAAAGCAAATGATGAGTGTGGTTGTATGAGTTAATCCTCTTCAACCTTTTTGGACACAAATGCAAGCAGGTAGAGTTTGCTACATGTTTTCATTTACAAGTGAAGAAGTGAAATAGTCTGTCCATAAAACACCAAGGGTTAACTAATGTCCTGAACACCTGCTAATTCTGCTTGATATTTCCCCATTTTGCTTGGTTTAAAGCAATTTACTGTTGTTCCAGCACTCAAACCCTTAGCCCAGAAATAGCATACAAAGGAGTTACTGTTCAAAAAGGATCAGAGACAAAGCTTTACTTACCTTCAGATAGGAAGGTATTGTTGCAATGGGTCAAGTTAAGATCCTTCTATCAAACAGAAGAAGCTGAACAACAGTTGAAAGATAATCAAGTGAGCAGCAGAAGTGTTGTAAAAACCAGGTAAGTTACTTTGGGAGAATTATGTGCTGAAATTCAATTATTATACATTACACTAATGTTTAGATAGTTACCATTTTCATAAAACCCAGAATGCTGTATTTCAAGTAACGCAACTGAGTGTTCACTGGTAAAATTTGAAAAAAACAACATCCAGAAAAATACCTCCTCAGTACATTTTGCCATATATTATACTGCAGTACAGTTTGAAATAGCCACGGCTGTCATTCTTACCAGTCCTATCAGAATCCATAAGCAATTCTTATCTCCCCACATGCCATGAATAATACCAACTATCTATTCTGTCGTGGTACATACCTTACATTTTTATTGCCTGGCAAGCTCTTTGTCAGCTTGCGAAGTGGTTTTGTATGTTTGTTTTTAAAACATCAAACATGTCCCATGTCATAAGAAGTTATGCACAGTAGCTGCATTTAAAAACAGACATTCAGGACAAACTGTAGAGAAAGTAGAAAGAAAAGTTCTGCTCTCAGTCCAAAGTTTCATCCTCGTGGACACTGGTTCTGTAGCTTCTACAACATAAAGAGTATATCAAAGTTCACCAAAGCCTGTAGATGATCTTTTCCTTAAGCTGTACATTAAATCAAGACTCAAGTGGCCACACTTCCTACCAAGCTTGGTAACAGCTCAGACAAGATAGAAATAAGCTCAGTTCCTCCAGGGAATTGAAAGCAACAGTCATGGTAATTGAGTAGAGTTAGGATATTCAACTACTCAACCTCTGTGAACTGTTATCAGCAATTAAAGGCATTTAGCAATTCCACTGGGGGAATAACATTTCCAACTTTCAATTGCAGTTATTTTTCTGGGGATTTTTCCTGAGCTGCAATAAAAAAACAAACAAAAAAACCACACCACAACCAACACAAACAATACCCCAACCCAACAAGAAAAAAAACACAATAAAAAAATACTTTTGCATTTGAGAACTAGTGTTTGAGATAGGATCGAACTTCAGGTGATCCATCTCTACTTTATACTACTATTTATAGACCTAGATTTTTTTTTCTTCCTTTTCTGCAGAATGTGTGAATGCAAAAATAAACCTAAATTTAAGTAGTTGTACACTAAGTGATTGCTTAACCATGGACACATTTGAAAGATGTTGTGCTTCAGCATAAGCTTAGTAGGACAGAAATAGAGTGAGGTTTTAGCCAGGAAGCTGTACAGAAACAAAGCCAACAAACCAAAACCAAACCAGTGGATGTGATGTGTTTGTTTCAAAGAGCTCTAAGTCAAGCTAAGTCACTTTCATTGTTAATTTTTTGCTGCTTTTGAAAGAGTGTATCCCAAATTCATAAATACCTGATTTCATTCCAAGTATAAGTCTTCCCTTTAGGATTTCCTTTCATTCTTGCTATCATTTTATTTGGATTATGATGTGACAAGATATTCAGCGTTTACATCTCTTACTCAATGTCCTGGAAACTGCTTGGTGACAAAACCTGAAAAATCTTCCTTCCAAGACCAACATCTGAAAAAGCAATTCTTCAAAATCCACCAAGGGGTAATATTTCCCTTCATTTACATACTCGACTATCACCACAGGACATTGATGCTACAAAGCAGACAATAACCATACCATAAACCACACACAATTTCTCTAATTCAAAAAGAAATCTTCGCATTCTACAGCAATTCAGTACCTAATAACCCAAATAAAGGTTTATCAGATGCTGAATGTACCTTTTAGAAACAAAATCCTTCGTAGAAAAGACATTTCTCATTTTCAATGGACAATGTGCTGAGTATAGCACATTTTATTTCTAAGCAAGTAGCATATGAAGATTCTTTAGAGTAGAAAGCACAGGAAGATAATGCAATATGCTTTTTCCTAATTAATTAGAAATTTAAGTACAGAAGCTATATTAGGAATTCTGCTGATACCAGCCTGCTGACACCCTGACCTATGTAACTCACTTGAAAAAAAATATTCTGCTGACTAGGATGTTTTGGAGGGTTTTGGGTTGTTTGGGTTTCTTTGATTTTTTTCTTGTTTGTTTTGGTGTGGGGTTACTTTGTTGTTGCTGGTTTGGTTTTTTTTACAGAAATAAGGAAATGGCTTCCCACAAAGCTAACTAAAGGTAAATTGACTTTTTTTCCCAAAGCATTATGCAATAATTATTCAAGAATTGCTTTGTTCAAAGAATAAAACCAGGCACAATAAACAATGGGCTAAGTTTGCTAGATGGTTTAAGTATCATCAGATGAAGTTATATAGTCTTTAAAATAAACTCTTATTCCATCCTTTTTCATCCTGCTTTTCCTAGCAGAAGCCAGCTTAGAGATTGAGCAGATACGCACCCTTGAACTGTACATGTGTAACTAACTTCTGTATGCTGACTCTTACCATATCTAGGGAAATTGTTAAGCCTATAATAGCACATCATACAACAGTGAACTATTCTCTCAATCCTTCTTTCTTTCTTCAGCCAATAAATTTAAATGTGTTTTACCTGTGATGCAAGTGGCTACACTAAGAATCCCTCCCTGCCCCATTCAAACATTGATCAAACAGCTTCAAATACAAAAGAAAATACTCAGTTTAATGCAAAGAAATATCAATGTCCATGCTCAATCCTTTTAAAAAACAGAAAGCATTAGGGCAATAAATTTTTATCATAAAAGGATAAGTTTAAAACAGGAGAAGCTCAAGTTAATGGGAGCTGTTCCTGCATATAGCAGCCAAGAGGTTGACCCCAATTAACTCTGCTACTTCAAAATATGTCTTTCGAAAAAAACAGTCACCATGTAAATACAATGACTTCTTGTTATCAACCAACAGCCAGGGTCTACTCAGGGAAGTCATTTCAATATTAGAGACTCCCTAGATAAATACTAATATGGTGTATTTTATGCAGTGATCTGCACTCTCTGTAAGTACTTTTGACAGATGACAGCTCCTCCCTGTGACTCAGGCACCATGGCATCACAAAAAATCTCCTGTTGTTTGGACCTAAATTTCTTCTGAGTAAAAGTAAAATTAAAGCCTTGCACTGGAGCAACAGAAGTATACTTAAAGCAGGTCTGTACTGAAAGCTGTTCACTCTTTTACTCCTTCCATTATGCCCTCATATCTTATCCTTTAAAATTGATGCTTTTGACAGTTCATCTCCAAAGAATTATAACTGGTCTTGGAAACGAGATATTTTACCAGATGTTTGGTTGGTGGGTTTGTTTTGGGTTTTTTTTTGTGTGTGTGTGTTGTTGTTGTTTTTTATTATGATGCTAACAAGTTATCATATTTCATTTTAAGTTGTGGGCATGTTGTTTCCAGCAATACCATAAACAACAAGACCACACCATGAATAATAGATAAGTCCACAGTAAAACTTAATACCAAGGTAAATTTTCTTTGTCTCTGTATTGTTTACTGGTTTGACTGTTTAGCAATCACAGCTACTTTCACATGCTATTGCATTTCAAAACTTCATCCTACACTTTCTCAAAAATGAAATCCTATAAGAGGCTAACTTTTAAACAAAAAATACACAAATAAGGAAAGTTTAAATTTATTCCTTTCCTCTAAACTTTAGTAGAAATAAAACATATATAATGAGTAAAAAAGAAAAATCTCCATATCAATTGTCTAAAGTATCTTCAAATATTTTACAAATGTAAGAATACATTTTCTTCAAAGGCTTAACAAATGAGCCTACAAAGAGGTTTAGTGATTTGCTGCACATCAAAAAACATATCTGAGGAACACAGGAATAGAACAGTTACCTTATTCCCACCATGGGCCCTGTATACTATTGCATAATTACTAGGTAAAACTGTAGTGCAAAAAATCTTGTGGCTGACAGAAGCCAGAAGGTAATTAAAGGACAAATGAACAATGCAAATCCCACAGTGGGAGTCCATAAAATACTTTCATAATCCCTAAAGAAATTTGGGGTTTGTTAAAAAGGCAACTACAGTTTTTGCCTGCATGAAATATTAAAACAAGAAGCGTGGGCTAAGGACTTTATGTTTAAATATTAGTCACACATTAGACCAAGTACAGAATCATATACAGACATCAAAAGCCCTGGAGCAACTATAAGCATCTCACTGAAGTCAGTCCCGTACAAACATTTTCTTTTTGTAAAGGGGAAAGATTTCAAATTATTCCAAAATGTTCATGTTAGATACTGTACTACTTAGGCTTATGTACCATCAACCCACTTTCTTCCTGAGCTTCTGTTTCAGCTACAATGAAGTCTAACAGGATCCTGCACAAGTCCTTTCCTCAGGCCTGCCCTTTAGAAGCTGTGGGAATGTATATATAGAGAAGTCATGCTCTTTTTAGCCCATCATCAGCACATAGATAAGGACTTCGGAAGGAGCAAGTTTGTCAGGGTACTCCTGAGAAACAACTAACATTAGCTAAAGGAAAATTGAAGAAATCATCTGTCCCATTGCATCTTCTGCACTGTAATTCCTGGGCTGCAGCATCTACTGCAGACACAGGATAGATACTCCTTCCCTGCTCAACAGGATAAAAAAATTAATCAAACCAGCATTGTTTGTAGTAATGGAAATTGTTCTCTTCTGCATCTGATGTCACAAAGGAGAGCTTCTTTACTATACTGAAGTTTTATTTGCTCAGTGTGCCATCAGAAAAAAAAAAATCCATGGAAGTTTAAGTGACCGAGGTAAGAAATTTGGTCTTTATTTCCTTCTATGTAACAAAGAATACTAGCAGTTCAGTGATGCATGTGTCACCTTCCAGAGACACACTTAAAGTCTGAGAACAAAACTATGTGGTGGGAGGTAAACTTTGTACCTTTTGTGTCTGATGACCACCTCTTAGGACCAAGCTCAGACAAATGTGACCTCAGAAAGCTTCTGTATTTCTACTATGGAAGATGCCACCACATGCCACAGACCACTATTTACAAACTCACCAACAATTGTTGAAGGCATTCATTTCTGCATAATAGTGTAAATATTTCACAGCTACCGAGACATTTCAGTAGTGCCTCACATGTTCTTCCACTTAATTATAAATTCAGTGGTTCCTTACTGTGGCAAAGTTAAGATACCTCACCGGGAACATTTAAAACTAAAACCTTCCTAGTTTAGCAACACCTCCTTAGTTTTACTCCTATAAATTCAGTTGAGACACAAAAATCCAATCAAATAAACAAAGCCCATAACATGAAGTGACCCAAGAAAATTCACTGAATACTCTACCAAACATGGTACAGTCTTACCCAAAAGAACTAAAGCTTTTCTTTTGTCATTCATTTCTCTAACTTCAGGAAAAGCAGGTACCAGAGTGACCAGAGCAGAAACATTTGTTGTATTTGACAAGTACAAGAGAAATTCAATGTAAAAACATCATTACACAGTCTCTCATTGTAAAGATGTACAGAAAAAGTGCTTAAGCAAGAGGTTTAAGGTTACCTTCACATACTGTATTACTTTTGATCAGTTGAACCTGTTCAAGTGTGCACATAAAACGCAGCCTTTTCCAAAACAATGCAGTGTAAGTTTAGTTTCCATGGCAACCTGGCTATGATGGGAGACTTTGGGGGGGTTTTCTTTGTTTTTAACAGCTGGGAGGAAAACACTAAAATAAAAGGAATCATAATGTTGTCCCCAAGCTTAAGCTTTATTTCAGAGGTGCTTATATAGTCAGCCTTAAGGCATGAATTTGAGGTAGAACTTCTTGAAATTTTATCTTTTAACTCAACAGCATAAGGCTTGTTACAGTCAGATAAGCTTAATCATATAAGATCAGACGAAGCAGGAATAGCTACAGATCACACCTTAGTTACTTTTAATGAAATGTCTTTAAAACAATATGCAGGAATGATTAAAGTTCCAAAGCTTGAAATTTCATATTGACATCTATCATTAAGGCATTCCACAAGTAATAAAATATATTTATTTTCCATTAGCATAGCATTAGTCACTAAACTTAAATTTATCTTAAACAGAAGAGTCCATAAGTTCAAGGATGGAATCACAGGAAGAGTTTTATGATCTAAATAGTACAGATTCTGAAGAAAAACTGGTCAGAGCAACACTTCAAGAGTTACAAGTTAACCAGACATGCACAGACCCATACCTACATGATACTCTTCTGAAATGAAATGACTGGCCTGGAAGACAAGAGGAGAGCAGTCAGGAGTGTCTAACCTGGACTTCAGTAAGGCCTTTTCTCCCATAAGACTATCCTAGAGATGCTGAAAAATTACAGGCAGGAAAAGCAGATAGTGAGGTGGTTGAAAACTGGCTGAATGGCCAGACCCAGGGGGTGGTGATCACTGGCACAAGTCTAGGTGGAGGCCAGTCATGACTGATGTACGGTAGGTGTCAATACTGCGTATGGTCCTATGGTCCTATTCAACATGAGCACAGTATATTCAGCAAGTTGCTGACAACACAAAACTGGTAAAAGTGCCTGGTACGCCAGAGTGTTGCGCTGCCATCCAGAGGAACCTCAACAGGCCGGACAAATGGGCTGATAGGAACCTCGTGAAGTTTATCATTAGGCCACCTACATGGAAAGTAGCTTCACAGAAAAGGACCTGTGAGTCCTGACGGACACCAAGCTTACCATGAGCCAGCCATTTACCCTTGGAGCAAAGGAGATCACCAGTATTCTGGGCTGCATTAGGTAAAGTATTACCAGCAAGTTGAGGGTGGTGATCTGTCCCCACTACTTCATACTGGCAGAGCCCCCACCTGGAACACAGAACTGTATCCAGTTCTGTAATCCCCACTGCAAAAGACACAATAATACTAGAGGGAGTCCAACAAAGGGTCAAAGATGAAGGGACTGAAACAAAGAATTAAAAGCTTGCAGCAAAAAACATTTTGGAAACAAAATGTGGTAATTGCATGCTTTAACATCCTTGCAGAATGAAGTGCTGAGCATAAAAGTTTGTTTTCTTTACTGCATGTCATATAAAAAGCCCACTGAAGCCTTACCTATACTTGTATTTCTTAGCAGAAGCTGCCAGGGGAAAAAAAGTTATGACAGTGGAAGTAGTAATGTTTTTTAAAGGATATGCTACATATTTGTTGGGGTAAGTGCTTACTTTAAACATTTAAGCTCTACTGTGATTGTGGAAAAGAAGAAAGCATACATCACTTTCCTTCTGGGGTAGTTCTAAAAAGTAGAACAGCTTCCATGTTTCATGAAAAAGAGCTATAGATCATTACACTGAGCACTGTCTACTGTAACAGAACAATTGTTCTCTGCAAAGAATTTGTAAGAGACAGAGACTGGCATTTATTCTCCCCAAGATAAAGGCGCTCTCATATCTTCAAAATATTGGCACAGATTAATAAACCCAGACAGGGGAGATTTCTAACAGGGCTCATCTTTATCAGAGTTTCTCTAAAATACAAAGACTACTTCATTCTGTCAATCAAGGCCAGTGCAAGAGAAATGACTGTACTATATGTGCACTGACACAGCAAGAACTGCTAGACCAATTGGAAAAAGAATTTTAAAATGACTGCAATTACTTAAGAAAACTAGCACATAGTAGTTTATTCTGGGCAGAGAGAGAAATACAGGCAGTTTCATTTTAAAAACAAATCTCAAAGCTCTTTTTGCAGGAGTTTTACAAGCCATTTTTAAAATTAACAGAATCCACAGTGATGCATGTCTTTGTAGCTCTAATTATTTCTTTTCACTAGCCTGCCTTTATGAGTTAGTTTTTTATTAACATTGCATTCATTAATACAAAAAAAAGCAATTTATGCAGGAAATAAATTGTCTAATTACCAGAGAATCTGCCAATCACAAATTAAACTGCTTTATCAAAATGACTTGTTAAAATAATACATCTCCTTGAAGTAATACTAGTAACAATTGTTCCAAATAGCTAGGTTGTATCACATTTTTATGAATTATTAAAATAAATATGATCTTTAATTAAAACAAAGTAACATAGTTGTTTTTACAGTAAAATGCAAAGTTGTCCCCTGTCCCCGCTTTCTCTGGTTTACATTAAGGTCAACCACCTTCAGTAGTAGGACTTCAGATTCAGAAATCATTAATACAGAATAAAATTCTGCATTAAAATTCCATTGTGCCCACTTCCAAATTCATTTAGATTAGCTGAAAATTTTAACAGTGTTTGCATGATGTGAAACATGGAAGGATGACCACAGTGAGATGATCCATGGTAAATCTTGATTCCTCACATGCCAGACTGCCACAAAGCTTGAGCAGGGTACTAACCTACTAAACTTGTCCCACTATTGCAATTCTCCAACAGGTGCATTGCATGACACATACATAAACCTCAGCCTTTATATACATTTATTAAATTGTATAGTTAAGTATGCAGTGGAGGTTAATTTAGAATTAATTACATGTACCTGATATAAATGCTTTGAGGGTATACTGACAGCATTCTTATATTGAAGTCCTAAGTTCTCTCACATCATGCCTCACATAGTTTATTTTTCTAAGCATTTTCTCAGCAATGACCTGGTAGATCCTAGGGCCAGACACATCTGTGCTGACATTTGTCAACGGACAGAGTTGAGGTAGCTCTCAAAGCATGCCTTACACTAATCTGCTGATGTTTTGTGACTGCTGGTACAAGGAACTTGCATGTAAGACTTGTGCTCAGTTTAAGTCATACATGTTAGGTGTGGTTGAGGGTGGAGATCTCTAGACTGTAACAGAGACCATTATTTCTATTACAATAGAACATGAAGTCCTCAAGATTCAAGTATACTGGATAATAAATACCTTTAATCATACCTTTTAAGCCACTGTTATTGATATCATCCAAGAACTCTAACAAGCCATTACATTAAAATAATATGCTATATTTGAGTTAATAGTTTGAAGCTTTCCCCATACTTTTTTTTATTGGTACAAGCAAGCGTTAGGAAGAACTGTCTTTGAAGATGCTTTCCATCAACTTTCCAAGATAGTACCAAGAGGAGCCTGAGGGAAGACAGGAACACAAGTACCTCACCACTTGCTGGGCAAGACTGAAGTGAAGCAATAGAGAGTACATCTGCATCAAAGCAGAGATCTTGTAGACACACCAAAGTTGTGAAAGCATGTGAACAAAACAAACTCAAGTTATCACAAGGAGCCATGGATAGGCATCTGCCTGTTAATCATCAGTGTTTTCACTTCCCCTCCTGCAGCTCCTGCCTGAAATGCTTCCACTTTCACAACTCCAGCTTTGACTTCCCCAAATCCATCCCATTCACTTCTTGCCACTAAATCTCTGCAGTGACCTGCTCCAAGGCATGCAAGAACAACTTGAAGAGGAGACCTGAAACAAGGACATTAGATGGGGATTAACAGCAGAAGAGGTTACAAAAGGGCTGAACACACCAGCTCTGGCTGCAAAGGACAAAGGCAGCCCAGGACATCAGCAGTACAACAAAGTACCTGCACAGAGGATAAACCAGAGCACCTGCATTCCCAGTGCCAGCTGAACAAACTGGATGTTACTTTCCTCTGAAA
>VWZY01009796.1:904981-920661 GCA_013399075.1 Chloroceryle aenea
GCAGCTTATTTTTTCCCCACTTGTTTCAATTTTTTTTTTTTTTTTTTTTTTTACAAAAGGCAGTGCTGAGATGCCAGAAGATGAACAAAACCTACATTTCCAAAGGGAATGGAAAAACAGAAGCAGGTGGTCAAGTAGCTAAGCTGGCAGAGCATTTGGACAGCAGCCGAATGGCCTGAATTCGGTCTTAGTAAGGTCACTGATGTCTCCTACAATGCACACAGCTGCATTACTTGAAAACTTAAATCATATTTGTGATAAGAAAACGAAGCACTTTCAAATACATATTTAGGGCTACAGAAGTGAACTAAAGAGACTAGGCATTTAAAGCATTAGCACTCTCCACTGTATTTCATCAACAGAGGTCACCGCACAAAGACTGTATTAATTCATTACACTTCTGCTTCACACAGGCCATGCTAATATAGGTTCAACTCCTATTACTCCGCAACAGACGTTTGTGATATTTTGTGTACTGATACACACGTACTCACACACACCCTGTTTTCTAACTGTAAGTGCCTGCCAGCAGCCACAGAAGGCTCATAATAAGCAGCAGCCTCAGAAAGAGATCCTGCAGTGTACAATCAACATTAGTTCAAAAATATCACTCATTCATCACCCTCTACACTTCTAAACAAAAAAACCCCTTCATTTAATATATAGAATTTTTAATGGTACACAAGTTCTACTAGTTTCTACATTTCACCGAGGTGAAATGAGGCAGCACAGACAGTACAAGGAATGCTAATGTATCATACAGCAAACAAAGCACTTTCTTTAAAGCCAAGTGAACATGTCATTTAATCAAGATTGGTTTTGCCACTTGGAAGTTCACTTGCAAATGAAATTCAAACTTGATTCCCATAAGGAACAGGACAGAACCCACTACCTTGGTGAAACAGCATTAACAGTAATATCTTACAGATAAATTCCATAGTGCCTAAATCTTTCAACATCAACCACTGTCTCATCTGTAGGTCATGAGTGACTGAATCCTCAAGTTGCAGACAAACATTGCACTAGCACCTCAATGGCTAGAGTACATAATGACAAGAAAATGAATTACCCCACGAGCTCTCAATCCAAGAACTATTTGGTCAATGAAAAACTGAGCCACTTTCTGGAAGCAAGAAATTTTATATGTTCATGAACAGCTCATTCAGAAAGCAGCAGGCCCTTACTTAGCAACCCAGGACAAGGACTTTTGATTAGCCCAAAGCTCATTAGCAACATTCAAGAATCTCTCAGTTGTTATCTAGCAAACTAAAACCTGCATGACCTACAAACTAAGATAAACACAACTAATTACAGAAAGCTCAAATCTGAGGTCCTTACTTGAAACCACACAGCTAAACAAGGCACCATGAAAATTCAAGCTGAATCAAGCACTTTAAAATCTTGACATGGTCTTCAAGTGCACTTTAATAAGATCCAATTTGCACCTCAAGTAATATTATATATACTTTCAAAACCACAATCCCTGACAGCACATTGTCCAGAAACAACTGCCCAGATGATCTGCTCCCCACACTATCTTTATACTGCAAGCTTTGCCAGCAAACTTTAATTACAACTTTCCTACTGGAAAGGCAAGCAGCAGATGCCACAAAGAGGCCATCAGTGGAGCATAAAAAAAAGCTCCTCTAAAAGCTTCCCACACTTTCATACATTTTTGTGCCTTTCACTACAGTCGTTACTCCTCATCACGCTCCATGCCTGACTACCAGCTTTTCTGTCAGTTCACTAGTAAACCCTTCTGTAAGTCCCACTTCACAAGATAAAACCACATAGCAATTCTGACCTCTCTGCCAGTGTCTGTCACTTAATTTAGGCTCCATAATCCCTTACTCACTCTGAGAACCCAGTACCAACTGTCCTCTAGTGGGTTTACAAGTCTTATTTCCTAGGCATATCTGTCCATGTCTCCATTTCCAACTGAAGCTGCTGCCAACAACCTGCAAGCTTTTTTTTTTCTTTTGAAAATACTGAAAGTGTTTTCCATTCACTTACTTCACAAGTTATAGCAATTCACCTTTGCAAGATGAACAAAGAAAGTAGCTTCTAATTGAAAACAGTTTGTAAGTAACCACAAAACAACTGGTGTAAGGTCCTTCTTATATCTCCACACAACTGTACAGATAATTTTTTTCATATTATCATAAAAAATTAATTAATTTTGCCTGAAACTAACGTACATAAAGTACAGAAAGGATCTTGTTATTTGGGAAAAGCACATGGGTAGCTGAAGTAGGGGGAAGGGTAGAATTTCTGGTTCTAAGTCATTATTGCAGGAGATGTTAGATGAGCCAAGTGCCAGAAAGCCTGCCAAGTGCTATTCACCCACACACAAGTGTATAATATGCTGACTTGGAAAGCTGGATATGAGATTACAAAGCAAATTATATGAAATCCTGCTCCATCTCTTAATCTTGAAGAATTTGAGGTATTTAAATGAAATATGTTATACTGTTTATGTGCTGCAACATTTTACCCTAGCAGTGTCAGTGTTTCAATGTGCCATCTGAAGCCACAGCATTCCTCTTGCCTCCCCAGGGCCTGGACGACATACCACAGACTCTGCAGGAATGCCTTCACATGTTTATTAAGTCAACATCCTTACAGAACACAAATTTCTTTTTAGCTACTACATAACTAATACTAGGAAATAAACCAAAGAATTTTATGGATGAACTCCACATTGATGACTTTCTGGAGCTGAAGTCCTCTTCAGAGGAATTAAAACAAATGCACGATGGAATTACCTGGTATCCAACCTTTAGAACTGAAAAGAAGCAAAGTCAGACCTGCCCAAACAGCTTTCCTAATAATTGTAGATCTGAGAAGATTAGACTATTCTCCTCCAAATCACATATGTATTTCATCATTAAGTTGTCTTCTTATCTACCCTTCCATACATCATCCCTGAAGCACTTTTTGCAAATTGATATTGAAGAATTGTTTAAAAAAAACCCACCAAACAAAGTAACATGTCTCCAGGTGTGAAGGCTAAGGGTTATCTAAGCTATGTTTACAAAAAGCAACAGTAACATTAATGCCTGATATATATCTGCCTCAAATTTTAATGGGTATTCAAGAATTCACGCCTTCAGGGGAAGGAGTAAATTGACATTCTTAGACAAGTTACACATGTTAAAACCATGATCTGGAACCCTTAATAAACAGAACCCTGGATCTGAGCCCTCCCAATGATCATCAGACATGATAGCTCATGTTTCTGCCCTTTGCTTCCCAGTTCACTGTGGTAGGGCTGAACAGCAGACACACACAGATTGTAAATCTTGTGGGAAAACTGGCTGAAAACACACTGAGCAATTGGAAGTATGACACAGGAAAAGCAACTGTCAACCTAAAGCAACTTGGAAAAAGAAAATACACACACAGGTTATGTATCACATTCCAGTTCCTACTCTCAACCCATTTCATTGTATCGAACACATCCACCACACACCTCCAGGGCATACTTCAGATTTTGGAAAAAATAAAAAATAAAAAACGCTTTTAACACAGTAAAAGTCAGTTCTTTAAAGCTACCATACGAGAAGTAAGGATGCTGTTCGCATATAAGAAACTTTGGAAAGTCTGGTAGCCCTCAGATCACAGGCAAATCAAACAATTCCTTCAGTGCTAAAAGTGCTTGTTATGTGTCTAAAACTTATTCTGGTACAAGCAGGATATCACATAATTTAAAAAAAAGAGCACTTGTTTTACGCTTGTTGACTCCCAGCTTTTGACCCTCAATAAATGATAGACAGAAGTCAGACAAAGGAACTGGGTGACAGGGGACAAGAGCCAGATGGGAACAACTGTGGTAGTGCAGGATGCCCAGGTACTCCACTGACAGTTTCCAGAAGAGCTATCACAGAGACATCCACAGCAAAAGGAGTAAATGGGACAAGAATGGGCAAGACTAGTAGAGGTGGCCAGAAGAAACAACTGCAAGGCTTTTTCTTCAGAATTATCCTCAGAACTATCCTGACTTAAGAGGCAATAGCAATGCTTAAGAGTCATCATTTTATGAGAAGCAGCATATCACATTATGATATGTTATCATATAAAATATGTCTTCATTATATCAACAGAAGCGTTTATTCTTCCCTTTTTACTATATCAAAAGGGCTCAAAGTTTATCTGTTTAAGTTCTGGATGCAGCAATGAGACAAACCTCACAAAACAATGTTAGAAATACTACATTTGTGCTCTTTTTTTTTGTTTTACATTGTTACTTATCTTTATGAACTCCTGCTGTACACTTACCAGTTCTTGGTTCATTGTTCTACCTTTTTCCAAATGTTTTGCTCCATGGCAGAATTAGACAAATTTTACATCCACACAATCAAAATTGCACCTTTGGGGTTTTTAGTTTCCAGTCTTGTGACACTCAAAACTATTTTAGCAGCCTGCTCAGAGCTGACAGGAATCAATCCCAACTTAATGTCCAAAATATGTGCTTGGACAGTACCATTTGTTGCATGTGGAGACAGTTTGACATAACAAGGACAGGCAACTGCATACCAAGAAGCCTCTAGAACAGGAAAGAGCTTGCTCCCATGCTAGTCAAAGTGTTCAGATTAAGACTATAGATGAACAACACTAGCAAGTCAGAATAACCTAAAATTTGTACAAGAGTTTTAGAATTAGCAGTGGGTTCAGTAAACAGCATGCTCATGAATCCAGACCAAACAGCTGAGATGACATACAAGCAAACTATTTCAGCTCTTTATTTGTTCCTGCCCCATGAAAACAGCCAGTTGGCAGACCAACTAAATTTCTCATCAGGCTGTAGCTTTGTATTGCACCTTATCTGATATGTCTGCAGGTTTGACAGAGCAAGGAAGCTTCTTCTGTATCAGAGCTAGCTGCTGTGAAGCAGCAACAGTCACCCCTCACCAGCCAAGGAAACCAGTGCTGTCAGAGCCACACACGCAGCACATTCACCCCGCAGTCAGGTCCCAGAGCAGAAAAGCCCCACCACTTGGCAGCACCAGTACAGCACAAGGAACCACTGATACACTGCAGCTGCAAGACACTTTGAGCAAGACACACGAAGAGCACTGGGGTCCTGCCATCTTCTGTACTTCTAGTCTCACCCTCCCCCACACTGGCACACATACTTTGGCAGGCAATCTGAGCCCAGATAGAGGTGCTGATCCAGTAGAAATCCCTCCCTGCCAAAAAAGTGATTAATTTTCAGCCAGATCAGCTCTTTAACTGTTCATCACAGAAGCTGTTACACAGGAGCAGGGGGAAGTGCATGGCCAGAGTTGGGCAAAGACCAGAGATGGCCTGGCCTGGACACAGTCATGCTGGTCCCCAGACAATTACACTCTGCTTGCCAAAGTTTCCCCACACACACACTCAAGTCAATACACTATTTTAAGTTTCTCAAATTACTTCAACATATGATATGTTAGATGTGCATATTCTTATCCTACATAGACAACACATTTTTACATAAAAACCTGCTCTTTCTTGTCTGCAGATGTGCTTTTGAAGTTTTGGATAAGATGTTTAAAAACATAAATGACATTTTACAGAGGCCATTAAAAACCCAAACTTACGACAGTTCTGCAAATAGTAAATCCACTTTATAGATACAGCAAAGGATTTTAACTTGCTAGTTTAAAAAAATAGTCCATTCAACCCTTATCAGCTAAATAGGTTTATTCTGGATCTCTGCTGCCCCAGGAGCAAACACCTTCCCATCTGTCAGATCCGTTTCTACTTCACCATTCTTTTGCTGATGAACCCCCAGAGAGAAGCAAAGCACACTGATAAAGACTGCTGATCTCTACCAACTGTACAACCGCAATTACCCCTCGATTATGATGCTGTTAAATGACAGCTCAAGAAGAGAGCTAGAGGCCATATTTATCAACAGAAATTCAAACAGATCTTTGTACGATCATCATGAAAACTAATGTAATTTCCCTAACATCACAGTTGCACATTTCTGTTTACTGAGTTACAATTTTCTAGTTATATAGGAGAAGGGGAAACCACATCATTTGTGCCTGCTTAATATAACAACTCTGTACTTTGTCTCAGACTTCTTTAAAACTGGTGTTACTTAACACACCAGTTAAGTACACATTTTTAGAGGCATTGCTACTCAAGCCTCAGCCTATTCAGTAGAAGGGAGTCTCGGCAGAAGTGAAACAAATAAACACTTTCCTTAGCTTGCACATATATTAAAAGCCAACAACTTTCAGTCAAAGGCTTCCCAGTGAATTTTCTGAATGTAAACAAGAATGACCACAGTTAAGCTGAAAGATACAAAAAAGTAGTGGATCTGGTCTAACACTGAATGACAGGTAGCAGCAGCAAGACTGACACCACTCATCCTTCACGATGCCAGCAAGCTAAGCCTTTTCATCCAGGGAACAAGTTTTGACAACTACTTTTTAAAGCACACTGCGATTGCTTAGGTTGAGATAAAAGCATTATTTCTAAAAAGTTGAAAACAAAAAAGTGTTCTTCAGAAGGAACTATTAACAGCAGCTTAAACTCTGCAGGCGACCATGGAAGAAGTGATTTCCATATTACCCTACCTCTGAAGTTGGAAAGCATATTATCTCAGATTCCTCTGAATGTTGTTTAACATTTTACACCTCCAAATATAATCTCCAGAGAAGATTAAACTCCCAAAACAGTTGCCTCATGTACAAGAAAAACACACTTCTCTGGAAAAGATACAAATTCTTATCATTTTGCCCATTTTCAGCATCTGTCACTATGTTTCTTCAAGTAACTGGTGGATGGAAATTGTTCAAAGTCTTTGGATAATTAAATCATTACAAAAAGCCTAACTTGTATGCAGAAAAGACAGACTAGTCTTTGTCTCCCAATATGACTTGCAAAAATGCAAGCCAGGTTTTAAGTTACTGAATTTATGCTTTCCAGTTATGGAAGCAAGTGGAGACTCTGTACCTTGAGATGCTTACTATTATCACTGACATATTTTCCCAAGACAAATACAATAGTAAAATACGTTCAAGCAGATGCCTTCACCCTTACTTCACCTATTTAACCAAGCGAGCGATAGAAGTAAGCCTATTTGTTCAACACAGCTGAGCACTCACAACTACATCTGACCCGATGAGAAGAATTTTTGCTTTCAAACCTTGCTATTCCAAGTGGAAGAGAGGATATTATGAAGTAATACCCTTTTGGCTTGAGTTATAATTAGCTATTCCTTTTTTTCTGATATGGGTGGGTGAGGGAAAAAAAGTAAGTATAGCTACAGTAATGAACTCTGTACAGAACTGACACATGCTCTCTCACACTGAAACAGAAGAACAAGGATCTTCTGTTTTCCACCTTAGTATTTCCTCTTTTTTGTCCAAAGTTTTACAGACAAAAAAAAAGGAAGGAAGCTGGGGGCAGGGGAGTAGGGGGGGAGGGAAAGGAGAGGAATAGAGACGAGACAGATAAGCGAAGAATGTTTAAGAAATTTCCACTATTAGCCATGAGTAACACATCAGCTCTACCAGCTGTCATCCACTAAATTGTTTCAAAAATACATCCTCAGATTTCTTCTTTATCGTATCAAGAGAGGAGACAATGTTAACACCAGAAGGAGCAATTCCAAATCCCATGCAAAGGCAGAAACTGCAAGTCATCACTCTACTAAGACCTAGTATGGATGTTAGGAAAGCAGACACACAGACTAGGAAAGAGGTGTATTCCTTCAAGGTACAAAATAGTGGCAGTTTTTATAAGGATTAAAGTTGCCTAATATCACCAAAAAAGTAGTATTTGCAACCAGTGACACATCTCTACACCGCTTGATTTTAGGCAGTGTACCTCAGTTCTACCTGTGGAATCAGAGGTAACATTATAAACCACTGATGACATTTAAGGTTCCCAATGCTACTTTTTTTTTTATAAAAAGTGTACACTTTAAAAATCAAAGGGCCATCTTTATACAGGGCTTTTCCTCTAAAAGAAGATAATTTCCTGTATTTTATGGGTAACATTACCTCCAAAAGCATGACTGCTATTTCAACTGTCTGATAGTTAAATAGTCTAAAACATATATACAGCTTACTGCTGTTTGTATAACACAATGGAATAAATTTTTTGCAGCTAACTTGCATTTAACTTAGGCAACAAAACAAAGCATCCAAAGTACTGGTGTTCCCCTCCTCCAACACTTTGTATGTGCTTAGCTCACTACACTACCCTGTCAAAAAGTTAATTTAAGGCTTCAGGGAGTAATCAGTTGCTTTCTGTACTGCAACCTGTAATTTCAAGGGGTTTCAAGAAAATGAAACAATATCTTATATTTGGTCAATGATTTATGATAGTAAAAGAAAATGTTTTGCTTTAAAAATAACTAAAAAGTATTCAGTAACTTCTATTACAGGAGAACCCCTTCTGTGCAGCTGATGCTTACCTCACCCATAGCTTATATAGATGCTTATACATTCAATGTAAATTATTCATGAAAATGTGGCAATACCCACCTTCATAGTTGAATCATCATCATCATTTTGCATTTCTAAATAAAACACTCAAAAATCGTAAGTTCAGTGCAAACAGTAAAAAATCAAAAGAAATCCCAAGCAATGGATTTGAAAGGGCAGCCCATTTCTTCTCTGCTGCAGGAAGAACTGAACAAGGTCATCATTTAGCTACTGATTGCATAAGAATAGCCACTGTCTGCTTCCAGATCCCTGAAGAGACACTGCACACACACACATGTACACTGAAAGTCCACTAACACAAAGCAAAACTGAAACATATTCAATTTATTCCTGAAAACACCTTCTTGCAAGTTCTGGTAACTCCATTTAGGAGTTTATTACCTCATCTATTATCTGTGCCTTTATACCCAAACTATTATAAAACCAAAACTCAGTGTACTAGAAAGCCGAGTAAACAAGACTTTAGCCACTTTCTGTTGTAATATGTCCAGCTGTTACTATTAACAAAAGAGAGAAATAATTGCATGTGAATCTAAAAAAAAAAAAAATCACTGACTTTGAACCTTTCATCTTTCTTTAAGGAACCGTCAGAGTCAGCAGGGGTTTTATCCCTTATATTAGCTCTCCTTCAAGAGCACATGAGCACATTTTCTGCCTTATCCTGTAATAAAACCGTGTTGGACTTTTAATCCTGCAAAATTGATTTGATTTTATCCTGTTTTCTTACAACAATAAAAGCCCCCAGCAAATACAACACATTCCAAATCCAAGCATTTCTTTGTTCCTATAGCACAGGTGACTTTCAGAGCTGCATTGTTTGCAGCTCTCCAATCCACCCTTGAGCATCTGGAAGCTGGATCAGCATTATTTTCAAACAAAACATTTCAGATGCCCAAGAATGAAAAGTTGACAAGTTATCATACCATCTTCTAACTATATAACTGGGAACACACATTCTGAACAACAAGCATTCATTATGAAACGAAACAGAAAATAGGTATCACTTCAGTCTCTTGTCATTGTAAGATCTGAATAATACATTCCTTCAAATATAAAAAGGCAAACTAATGGCAAATCATTGTGGCATCCAAGTGTCTTTAGTTGTTAATCCTGCACTGCCTCTCTTAACAAGCTTTGCTTCTGATAGCGAGTACAGCTCCTAAATTGCATCTCACAACAAAGCTGTCAGACAAGGTGCTTCCAACAGGCTTAAGTGAGAAAGAAAATTTGGGAGCCAGAGTATGGAAGAGAGGTGCCATTCACTACAGACACATAAGTAGAAATAATCAGCTGACAAATACAGGATGAGAGAATGACTGTCTGGCCAACAGTGTGCCGGAAAAGGATCTGAAGGACTGATTAGCAGTTCCCAACTGAACATGAGTCAATGTGATTCTATTGCAAAAGGAACAAACATCACACAAGGAATGACAAGCAGACACATCATCTGAAGCACTCACTAAAATATTCTTCTGCTTTACCTGATAAACCTTTCCTGTTCATCTACAGGGCAAGGATGAAACAACTGGAGCTTTTCATACAGCGAAGAGGAGACAGTCCTGTCAAGTCTTCATATACACAACACAGGCAAGAAGACTATTCCGGTACTAAATACTTTCTAGCAGTAAGATTGCTAAGCACCACCACAAGTTGCAGATACTCTGTTGTTATCAGCACTTCAGAGGACATACTGGCAAACATCCTTCAGAAGTGAAGGAGTTGATTTAGCACCGAGAAAGTAGTACAGATTAAATCTTCCAAAAGTCTTTCTAAATGTATTTTTTTCCTATGTTTCTACTGATCATCTCCAAAACAAAAATCAAAGTATTACATGTTAGAGACATTTATTAGAAATTAAATTCATGTGACTAATAAAAAGGAATGTCTCCCTCTTAGTTGGTCTCCTAGCTTCCAAATCACTGGGAAAGGGGGTCACCTTAAAGGTACTCAGCTCCTCACAAAAGGACACAGCAAGAAAATGAGGAAAAGCAGAACAAAAGGTTACTCTGATGTACACAGCTACATGCAGGGAAAAAAAAAAATCATCCCTGCAGTAACAAAAGAAATTTCAGACTCAAAGCAAAGCAAAACCTACACATTTCAACCGTTCTGTGCAGAACGACAAAGACAGGCTTCAATGAACTTTGAGGGGTTACCTAGTTTGTTCTCCTGTACCTTCACAGCATCATTTACAAATGCAGTAGCAACATAAAAAAAAAAAAAACAACAAACACC
This sequence comes from Chloroceryle aenea, assembly GCA_013399075.1. Classification (NCBI taxonomy): domain Eukaryota; kingdom Metazoa; phylum Chordata; class Aves; order Coraciiformes; family Cerylidae; genus Chloroceryle; species Chloroceryle aenea. Next base: position 915,667 of record VWZY01009796.1, read on the forward strand.
ACACCCACACAAAACACTCGAAGTCTGTCAAAACTAAAGAAATGAAGCAACACATCTCCCAGGGGTGCAAACTCTACTGAAAGTACCTTCTCAGTTGCTGAATACACTCAAGTGTTGTAAGCTATTTAAGTACTCAAAATGATCTCCTTAGGATTTTCCTTGATCCCAAGACTCAAATTATAGAGAACTTTATAGACTGAAACCTACATGGTGAATTACACTTAGAAATGAACTGGAAACTATGGAATGTAGCAGATAGCATAGTCACCTTGAAGGAGGCTGCAAACATTAAATCCTATTTTATTCTTAAGTTTCATTTCTGGACCGCAGGCTGGGGAAGCAAAGAGACGTGTCAAAGGCAGACGTTCTTGCAGCAGTGCAAAAAGTTGCTGATATCTGCATGTAGGAGTAAAATAACCAATTATAGCTTCCTTGACAGAGAAGTTAGTAACTCTACCACATACTGTCTCAGCTTCCAGAAGCAAACACAGATTACATTGGTCTGTGCTAGATAAAAAGCACTCTCCCTTCCAGCAGGGTGACCATGTTCTCACCTTCATTCCTTATGTTATTTAGTTTATTATTGTTCCATCATCTTCTGGCTAAATCTGACCCAGCTAGTAGCCACAAATCCAACACAGAGAATGGTGTCAGTAATAACTCAATAGAGCAAAGGAGGAAGAAAAGCAATGTCTGTGTACAGCTAACCATGAAATAACATCAGCCTTCTCCAGTAGCTCTACATACATAGTGAAAAGGAGAGATATCATCTCTGAAAGACACTGTGTAGGAAGGTGTTAATGAACAGCTCTGGGCTGACCTTAGGAAATGACGAAGACATTCAAAACATCACATGAATACCAAAACTTCAGATTTTTGTGGAGGCAGATGTCAATAAAACATTTAAAAATCTTGGTTTAGTCTTATTTTAAATCCATTTCACCACTTTCATAAACACTTAAGTTAAGAATAGTCCCATGACCAAAATCACTATAAAATATCAACCTTCATAGACTCCAACATTCTGCTCTCCAACAGACTATAGTCAGTGGCTTTTTGTGTGTGTCCAAAACCAGCAAGTTAAAATCTTTCAATTTCTGAATTTTCTGCTTGTATAGAAGACCAGGAAAATACCATCTTTACCTGACATCCTAAACTGATGTAAAAGCCTCCATGACAATGTGCCATGTGTCAAAAATCTTCCTATAGCAAAGACCCACACATATTTACCTCAGATAGCATCAACTCCAAGAGTATTTCATAAGATGACAATGGGCTCCCATCACACAGAGAAGTGAAAGGAGAACTAGTATCCTGCCAGCCTCACACTCTGTGCCCCATGGGGCCTCACCTTCACCTGCTTGCACATGACCAGCCCCAAAGAGTTACAAGCTGTAACAAGAAAAAGATCATCCTTCAAATGCTCCTTAGCCAAATGAACTAAAAAATGCACAATGTTTTGCCTTGCCTCACCCCTAAATAGCTATTTAGGGAGCCTGAGAGAGGTTATGGATATAGATAATTATCAGTAGCCATATTAGTCTAAGACACAAACTGAAATCCACATAGAAATGTGAGGCAAGATTAACACAGGAGAACATGAAGATTGAAAGCTTTATTTGTACTATTTGGAAATGGATGCTGATGAAGTATCTGCATTAAACAACTTGCATTATATTAGAAGTCCAGCACATTGACAAAGATATAGTTGTAAACAAACCAAGCTCATTTACAGTAACATTAGCTTGTAGTCAAAGCAGCTATTGCAGCATAAAGATAAAGATGTCTTAGCTATCTTTGAACAGGACACACAGTGAGACTAGTCTGGCTTCAACTCAGAACAGCCACAAGCCAATTGATTTGGCTTTTGTCTATGCACAAGTCAATACGGCTACTGTGATCAACTAATATACCCCTGCTTTTTTCCCCTCTTACAAACCTCAGCTTACAGCACAAAGTCATTTGATCCTTCCATTTCTCCACCTATGCAATAGGAGATAGCCACACTTCTTAACCCCTTGGGAAGGCAGATTTATGGCGGATCTCACAATCAGAAAAAAAAAAGGCAAAACAAACAAGCACCATTTAAACTTGTCTGAGTTACATTGGTGTATTTTGCTGTACAGAATTATAACTTCAAGATCTGGAATACCATTCTGCTTGTAAATTAGATGATGCACTTGGCAACTGTTTTTTGTTCTTCTTAATTAATCTTGACATCCTAATCCAAAAAATGCCTTCCTGCAAAATGCAGAGAAGCTTTGTGCTTAGAAGTTGTGAATCACCTATGTTCCAGAAAGCATAACTGTACCCTTACAGATTCACTTAAATCAAAGAAATCAGGTGATATGGCAGTTATGCAGGCCTGGTGAGACAAAAAGGATAAAATGATCCTCTACAGCCAAGCCATCTTACAAAATTTGTATCATTACTCCGAACAGCAGCTATGAGATACGGTAGTCCTGTGATCTATTTATTACAGCTAAAAGTTTCCATTTTGCACCAACTGGTAACAGTCACCTCTGAAAACTACTGTTACCAGTTTGCTGCCTGCCTATGCATCCATAACTATGCAGTCTTAAAATTTGACTCAGTTTAACAAAGGGTTTGGTTATTGTTCTAGACATTATTGTTCTGTTAGGTTCCAAAGTCACACAGAACAGCACACAACATTTATCTAAGTCAACTCTGTTTGACATCTATCAGATTTAGATACCAGTAACAGCAAAAACAAAATCCTACCTCTCCTATCCTTACCTCATCATACTTCATGCTAGATACTCCACATACCTGACCACTGGATCCGTTGTGTGATGCCATCACTAGTTTGACACAACAGCTGAAGGTGTGATTCAAAACACACGAAATTTCAAAGTGAAATATAAAGCGAATTTTCTCAGGACCAGAAATACTCCAATGCTTATTTCACCTTTAGCATCATTAGGGATAACACAACCAACAAAATCTATAGCCTTGGAAATAAACACCCTTAACTGTAGTACAAAGGGTGTCACATAATTGTAATAATCTTCTTCATTTTGGCAGTACATCTGTCTATTAAGAAATGAACTGGCACGGTGTCTTTCTACTAGTAAATTAACTCATAGTAAAGTAACCTGCTCAGTAAAAAGCAATTTGAAATCAGCAGTGGTGAGCAGGCAGAAGTTTAAAAAAATCTTTGGAAGAAAAGACTGCTACTTGCACAGCCTGACTGATTCCCACTTTGAGGGGCATCTGATACAAGTGAGCAACAGCCACCTGGTTACCAGCAACCCCTCAGTGCAACCAGGTGGCTGTTGCCAGGTTATTCATCCATTTTGGCGTGTAACAGTAGAAATGTGCAGCACACAGCATGTGCTGCAAAATTCAGATGGAAAATGCAGATGAGGTCTGATGTTGATGCAAGCCCTGAGCTCTTTATACAAAGGATACATATGCTTGGCACAACTCATCAGGATTCTCAAAGGAGTTTTATAATGCACCCATTTTACCAAGGCAAATAAATATAACAGTATTAAAAAAAAAAAAAAAAACCAACAAATAAACCTGATTGTAAATATAACAACTAATAACTCCATCATTAAAAAAATATATGCAGGTCTGTGGTGCAAAATACAAGTTGGATCTATGAAATTCACTTTATCTGAAGTTTTAAGAATTATACAGCAAGATACAACTCTCCTGCCTCCCCTCCCACTGCTATAGAGCATAGTATCTTATACAATAATTGGGTGTGAAGATTTTGGCAAACAGCACTCCTCATGCAGGTGAGCAAGCACACTGCATAAATCACAGTCCACTAGAACAACTAAATTAAGGTAGTAAGTCAACATTTTGCAGTGGCCATATGAACTGTGATATCACCCCCATCCTAGGGGCACACAGGACCCCAATTGAACAGTGGCTTTTTGTTACTATCTTGAATAGTCTTTGGAAGCCAAATCACAGAAAACCATTCAATGAATTTAAATTAGAAAAAGCATATTTTGGTGACTATATTATATTTATACAAATAAAGAGGAACTTTGTAGTGAAACTACATTTTCTGGATGATCCAAAGGAAGCCCACTATTGAGAAATCACAACTGTGTATCTTTAGCAGGTGTAAGGTTGCAGCACCACCAGCCCTGATAAGCAAAGAAGAGCTGGATAATGATTGCTGTGGAAGTACCTGAAAAGGTTTACTAAACATAGAAAACCTTATTTAAGGAATATCACTTAACTGTTTAGCAACCAGGGTGTAATTATTCAAATAAAAGGAACAGTGTTTGGCTGCTTGCTTTCAGCATTAGAAAATACGGTCTATAGAGATTTTTACACTCATAAGTGAAAAAAATGCTTCAGTTGTGAAACAGCATACTATGCTCAAAAATAAAAATATAACCCCCAAGCGAACAGACAGAGAGGGGCTGCAGCTTGAAATACTTGACTGCTAAAATGCAGCGTGCCATTCCAGCGAGTCCCAGGGTGGTCTTTAAGCCTCTGCCCATCCTCATAAAGAAAGGTGCATGGCAGGACTAATCAATATGTAGCAGCCCAGCTGTGACCTGGCAAATAAAGAAGTCAAGAAAAATAAATCCCACTGATGGTCTCTATAATTTAACGTTCGGAGGATGCCAACATCTGGGACCAACTCCAGCTGGGACGGAGCGGGCAGTGCACGGGGCCGGCTCCTGCGCTGATCGCTCGCCAGAGCGCTGCGCGCAGACAGGCACACGCACACAGACACACACACAAACACAAACAAAGGAAGGCTTCGCGCTACTCCTGCTTTTTCCCTAATACACACAACTCCGCGTTCAAACGCGATGTAACTAGACGGAAAGCTCTTTACTACGCTAGAAGGTCTGTGTAACAGCTCAGCTGCGTCTGTGTCACCGGGGACTATTGTCCGGGACGAGTCAGCAGTGCTCACCGAGTGTTAGCGGGGGTAGTAAGCGGTGTCAAAAGGAAATCACTGTGAGCTTCCTAATCACTTCGTAAGTGAAATCAACG
>VWZY01009796.1:921405-971278 GCA_013399075.1 Chloroceryle aenea
AGCCGTCAGGGCCCGGCTCGGTGGGGGCCCAGCCGGTCGCCCGACGGAGTGGGCTTCCGGAGTGAGCCCCGGGCAGCCTCCTCCCCGTCTCTTGGTGCTTACAAGGGACGTAAGTTGTTGTGGCCCTGCTGGTGCTAAGCCCCGCGTTTGGCACGTGTTGCTGTGAGGACAGCGAGAGGCTTCAACAGTGAGTTGTGCTGGAGAGAGAATTGGTGCTGGCACTGAGCCAGAGAGGTGGAACATGTAAGTGGTAGTCTGGGTGGCCTTTTGACTCTTCACATAAATCCGTATCTCAGCACACACATGCGTGAAGCTAAAGCAAAGCAGGCGGTGTACAGCGAGGAACACAAATGGACTATTGGGGGTGACAGCCAAGGGTAAATGAGGCACTGTAAGCAGCAAGAACAGCAAGGTTTCTATCCTTGTTGAGAGGCCCATATGTCTATGTTGTTCTAGAAGCAGAGTAGCTAGAGCTCAGTGTAGGTAAACTGTAAGAAATTGTCAGGCTGAACTGATCCTTGTGCAAGAAACTGAGGTACTGTGAGGCAGGAGCATGAGCTTGGATTACATCTTCTGGTCCTGTGAGAAGGCAAAGACAGAAAAAAGGGGGGAAACTCCACTGGTAGGATGCTGCTTTGTGGGCTTCACCAGGTACAGGTTGTCTCAAAGATGAGTATGTCTGGTTTTAAAAAAGTGTTTTAAATCATTACTCTGAACCAATATTTAGAAGCTTTATGGTATGATTCAGTTTGAGCAGAACAAAAAAGTAGTATTTAATGTTTTCACATTTAAGAGAGGGAAGTGGCTTATTTTTTTCAGTTCAGGTTGGCTTTTAGTGTCTACTGTCGTTATGTTGGATTTTTAAGTGACAAGGAAGTCACGTGCAAGCCAGCAGTTTCAAACCTAGAGTTAGCACGCAGATTCCATGTTTATCCTTCTAGTTGTCAGACTTGGGTAGTGAGTGATCTTTTAAATGGCCTTTGTGTTTTTTCTCCAGTATGTACCCTGCTTCTGTTCATAAAGGTAATAGCCCTTTGTTTATGCTGGTAGTTAAAGCATTTCTCTTCATTTACGCGTTGCTGTGTTTTGGTGTGCGCCTCTCCTACATGAAAAGCCAGGCCCTTCTAGAGCACTTCCACACTGGTGTAATTGCACCCAGAAGCAGAGCTGTGTCCTTTTAACTGTTGAAAAGGACATGCAGTTTGTCTGTGCAAGTCTTCTGTGGGAGTCCATATATAGGTCTGTGGAGTACTAGAGATGATGAGGTTACCCTGAAGTTTTTTCCAGGTAGCTCTTCTAAAGATATAGGCACCAGCATAGAAGAAACTTGCTCTGCTGGAATTCAGAGGCCTGTGTTGTTTTCCTATTAGTGAGCTCCAACACTCATTGAAAGGGTTAGTGAATTTTTGGTGTCTTTGGTTCCAAACTCACTTTGCATCCCCTGGCAGATGCTTTGGAGTCTCTAGGTGACAAATTATGTAAAAGTCACTATTGAAAATCAAAATAATAGGTGCCAGCCTAAATTAACTTGCTTCTCAGGCTACGGACTTCCAGGTGCATCCAAGCTATCCCTGTTTCCATAAGAGAGGGCTGCCAACGTGCTGGCTGGGAGTCATGAAATTCCGCCACGGCCTTTTAACTGCTGTCTGTCATGTTAACCATGACTGACTTCAGCATGTTTGTATTAGGCTCAGAGCCCATCTTTCTTCTTCCCTTCAACAAAGACAAGACTATCCAATAGCTGAAATAGCCTTTTCAAAATTATTAATTCAGAACCCAGACATTTAGGGTAAACAGATCTTATAGTATAAATCACATTGCCTGTGGACAACGAAATACCTTACCCTAATATTTGTCATCTCCCTGTCTCTGAGCAAAATCCTTCCTCTTTCAGAGGTTTAATTTCTACAAAACTATTTGCTCTAGCAACATCTTGTACTTGCATATGCACCTGAGAAGTCATGTCACTTCTTTGGAGACAGTATATAGGAAAATCAAATAAGTTATTTTTTCCTCTCTTGCTGTTTCTGATTTCCAGGAAAGCCTGTTCTTTTATATTCTAGTCCAGTACTGTGTTGCTTTCTAGTTAGTTCCCTCCCTCAGCTTTCACCAAGTGGCTTTTAATAAATATTATCACTGTCCACAGTACAATTTATTCAGTCTACATTAACTGTGCTACATATCAACATTTCTTATAGCATCTGTCAATGGATTTTAGAACTGTGTTTCTTCTGGAAGTGTGTTGTTCACGTTCATAGTTTCATTAGTAGTCTGCACTTACAGTTTCTTACTCTATGCCTTCATGTGCTCAAATGCTTTTTAATACCATAGTGCTGGGATGCATCACACTAGAGCACAGCACGTTATTCTTACATCTTTCACATTTGTGTTTTATGACCCATTTTTAAGGGAATTCAGTTTGCTGTGGAAAACTGAAATTTGACTGGTCTTGCACATCTCCCTTTTGTTCATTGGTACCTGGAGGATAATTTAGTGAAAGTTGTTTTGTTCCTGATACTATAAGCATCACTTCTTCAGCTCAGCTCTTAAGTTCTCTCTGTTAAGCATGCTATGAGAACTGCTTAACCCAGTGGACACTGGGATCTAGGGGTTTCTTTTTCCTGCTTATTGAAAGCCAGTCCCATGTACTGACAGACCTGAGAGGTTTCTCCAACTGCATTGATGGATTCATTGAACATCAGCATGAGCTCTAAGTTTAACATCCCTTCCAAGACCTTGGGTCCCTTACCCAGCCACTGGCTCAGATACCAAGTCTTGGCAGGTGAGGGTCTCCTCCTACGTACCACGTGTTCCAGCTTAACATTCGCTACCTGATGCGTAACTATCTGAGCCATCTCAGCCTTACACAGTATCACTGATACAGTTGTGTACAATATTGCACTCCCCAAAAGCTCCCAATGCTGTACTCCCCAAAACCTTTGTGAAGCCTGGCCACCTCTTACATAACCCCCTCTTAATGAACTACCTGAAATTCAGCTCTCCTTCATCATGCTCTCAGCAACTTTTTTCCATCTTTTTATGTTCAGCCATTTCTTACATCATGCCCAGTAAATATGCATGTAATTTTGCATAAACCTCAGGCCATGGCTCAGTCATTGGCCTGTGCATCTTATGCCCTTTCTGCCCCACATTTTGTTTAGTCTGACAGAAGTTGGGCTTCCCATCTCATCACCACACCCTCTGGGTATTCCCTCTGCTGCAATGGCCTCCACAAACCCAAGGTTTTTGTGGGAATTTTAGCTTCCAGTTAATTTTCTTTATAAAGTTCTTTGTGATTTTCCCCATCTGTTTTTGTATCAGCAAAAAAAGGGCTTGATCTGTCTTGTCTCTTCACTTCTACACCAACCGCTTCTGTCCTTTCTGTCTTTCCAGGCTTTCACACTGTACTATTACCTGCTTTGAACTTGCTTTTAATTTCTGTCACGTTTCCTCTTTTCCTCATCTGTCATATGTGTCTAGAAGGCCCCTCGAATGCTTTAATGACAGTTCTTCAGCCAGATACTCTCCAACATTAATTTGATCCCTCCTGTCCCTGCTGTCTCCCACACCCAGCTCAGGTACTCCTTTTGTTCTGCCTCTTTACCTTCCAAAGCACCAGCCTCCACTGCCCACAGTTCTTCCTTTGGTCCCACTGCTCTTGTCCTACTGCTGTCATCTACAAACCGCTTCTCAAACCTGTTTCCAGCCCTTCTCTCCATACTTGTTTGGATTTTGTTGTCTGTTTGGTCGGTTGGTCATTTGGTCAGTTGGTTGGTTTGGTTTCTTGGTTGGTTGGTTTTTTTGGTGGTTTGTTTGTTTGTTTTATTTCCACCTCTACTTTGTTTGTATCATCCCCTTTCACCATACCATTCCTGTCTCTCTATATGTGTGATCTCTCATCGTGGTCCGTGTACCTTCTTCCCTAGGATTACACTTCATTAGGCCTCATAGAGTTACAACAGAACAAAACATCAAAGCATGATGGCCACCTGAGGTACCTGGCAGCATCATAATCTCTGCTTTTACGTAGGAGTAAATTAGCAGTCAGGAAGATGAAGTTTCTTTGTCACTCTCCAGCCTACTGTGCTTGTTAGCTAAAAGTCCACTCAAAAAGGTGTGGGAGTAGGGGAAGTGAGGCACTTCTTGGGTCCCTTGTGCTAAAACACAGATGAGATTTGGCTTCCATGTTGCTGCTTTACTTCTGTTCCAGAAGCTGGAAAGTGAGGAGGGGTGTGAACTGTTGTTTCTCTTTTTCCATTCTCATGTGCCCAGGTTATCAGTAACTCCTGCTGATAGCATTGTAGTGACAGCTTCCTTAGCATTTGCTCCTCCAAGCTATGTTAGAGGGTATGGTGCTGCAGGGCATCTTGGACAAAGCTCATGCATCCATCAGGGTAGCCCTGCTGAAGGAGCAATTTCAGGGATTCCCTGGCTGTGGCCCCAGGCCACTTACAGCCCTTTGAGAAAGAGAAACTTCTCTTACTCCTTTGCTGATTCTGTTCCCTGGGAGAGCCAGGCAGGGAGGGAAATGGCAACAGCAGCAACATATGTGGCTGTGCCGTGCCCTAAAACCAGTACTCAAGATGTGGAAGGTTAAGGACGGTGGTGCTTTTGAGTCACATTTGGGGTGGCAAAGACTTTCAGGATTGAAATGCATTAGTGGAAACTCTGTAGACACTGAGTAGGTACCCTCATTGATTCAGAAGCACAGGCTCATTCATGGATCCCTTGAACATTGCCATGGCCTCTAAACCCATCTGATACAATGATGCCTGAACAATCTTACCCATAATGCAGGTTTCCTCCTATTTGCTAGCAAATCCAATTTGGTGGTGACTATCTAAATGGATAAACGCACTCACACATGGTCATGAATCTCTCAAACAGTATCAGAGTCCCAAAGTGCACTGGCTGGGCTGCCTTGCCAGACTTCATCTCTTCCCATGGCTGGACTCCAGGCCCTTTGACCAGCCACCAACTCGGACCTTGAGTTTTTCCTGATACAGGTCATCTTCTACTCACTGGCTACTCCAATTTGAACCTTGCTAGCAAATTACATCTACACACACATGCATACAGGGTTAAATTCACTAGGAAAACAGGCAAAACACGGTCCCTCTGGTTGCTGGTTTCGGGACCTGTAGACTTTGAGATCTGCAGTGTTCTCTGCAGTTGCTGACACTTAGACCTTTCAGCAGTATCCCACACAGGACAGAGGGTGAATTACACACAAAAAAAAGTCATTAAGAAAAGGATTTATTAAGAAGAAAGGAAAAACTATGATGATCAGGTGTAGGGTTTGATCAGAGAAGTTCACCCATCAGTTCACCCAGTTTAAAGGCAACTGGCCTTTTTTGTTCCCCACCACTTCCTGACTTCATTTTCTGAGGTTTGCTCATACCTCCCTCCTTCCTTTTCTCTGCTTTTGGCTCCTCCTATAAATTTCCCTTAAATTATACATAATACAACAAGTGCCTTCTGATATCCCATAGCAAGTTTCATGTAGTTTCACAAACACCCTCAAATATACAATAATACATAAGATAATTGTGTTTCCCCTTTCTTATCAGCAACAAAGTTCAGGTTGAACCTGTTCAGGCTGTGTTTAAGTAGTTCCTGTAGTGACAAAAGACAACTTACTCTCTCCGTTATCAGCTGCTCATTAATGTTTGTGTGTAGTCTACCACTTTCCTGGTTATTTTTTATTTCTTTATACTGAATAGTCCTTAACCAAATAAAGTAGTGAACCAGATACCCTCCATATACTACCCCTCCTATTTAGATCAACCCCGAGTGAGCAGGCTACCTCTTTCCTCTTCAAATATCCCCAGCATCTGTGGTTGTGAACAGGGAGCTGCTGGGTGCTCAATGCCATGGGTGAAAACCCCAGGAAGGTGATAGAGCAGCCATTGCTCCAAGCATACAGCTGCCACTTTTTGTCTCTGTTCATCAGAGTTCCTTGGACGTTAGCCATATGGGCTCACCCAGCCCACCCGTATCTGCGCATTTCTGTCTGAAGGTTTTAGAGGTTGGTATCCTGAGCAATACCCTTCCTTAAAGCCCCAGCCAGTTCCAAATGTTCGCACACTTGGAATCTTTCTCAGTTGTTCCTCCACAGGGCACTTTCAAGCATCTAGAGTACCACTGATGATCTGTTTCTTGGCTTAAATCTGTTCAGTGGAGCATTTCAAGACCTGGGGTTTCCATTGTACCATAGATTTTTGGAGAGGGTGAGAAGGGATTCCTTCTGCCAGCAGGCATTAAAAGAGCTGTAAAGGATCTTGACACAGGTATTAATCATTGTGAACCGAGCAACTGGCAATTACACCTGGAGGGCAGGTTCACTAATTAATTCTTTAAGTGCAACACAAGTTACTTTAATATGATTAAGAGAATGAATTGCCTAAACCGGTATCATTTAAAATGTTTTCAGAGCATTTGTTGTGATTTTTAATTAAAAATGGAACCTCATAGTCATTTTAAATTAAACAGTTACCTGATAACCAAATGGATCTGGTGGAGGACTACACATTACAAAGTTGTTATTGGTAAAGTCACCTTTTATGTGCTTCTGTGTTTGAAAATTGAAAAGGCAAAATCCTTTCATCTAACTTCTACAATAAGTTTTTAGTGTTTTCAGCCTTCACAGCACGTTTGTTTAAAAAATGATAATGGGAGAATATAGAAGTGAAACTTAATTATTTCATTAAATGGATAGTAATGGATTAATAAAATAGTGCTGGATTGTATTGCTTGGTAATAAAGATCTGAGCTGCCTATGAACCTGACATAATTTTACAAGAAATTCTGTTATAAATGTGCACTGTATTTGATCTGAAGACAGAGGGGCATCCCCACACTTTAGCATGAACATGGAACTGCTGTTAGCACAAGGCAGAGGATATGTTGTATTCTCCAAAAATACCTGATAATGGCTTACTCTTTGGTTTTCTCTGAATTCAGCTTCAAAGCTGAATTGTGAACAATTTCTCTGAATTCAGCTTCAAAGCTTCAAAAGCAAAGATGGATGGCCTTTATCTTTGTTAAATATAATTTCTTAACTGCCTACTAGTGGACATACAGCTGAATTTAATTCCAAGAATTTAAGCCAGTTCTTGCCTGCTCAGGAGCAGGAAAAGGCTTTGATGCGTGAACAAACTACCAAGTATCAGCTGGTCTATATACTCACTGGAGCTCTTTGAGAAGTAAGTTGCTTCAAGATACTCAGTGAGCAAGTACACAGCTTAAACATGATAACTTGTTTGCCTGTTAAATCCTTTAAGTTGTTTGAAATCTCTGCTCAGGCCTTCTGGTACCTGCAGTGGAGCAACAGTAAGTCGTGGTTCATCAGTACACAGATTGATGAAGACCTTTAAACTGTTTCAATATTAGCAACTTGATTCTTACCTGAAAAAGCTTTCTTATTGCCTGCACAAGTAATAGATGTGTGCATGCTTTATTTAAATTTACAGGTGTGAACTAGGAAGGTATTACAAGTTTTTTGGAATGTTCTAAGTGTAACACAGATGCCGGAGTGCTTTGTTATGCCTATCAAAACACTTTGTTCACTGTTTTGGTTTTTACTGGGGAGTACTGGCTTTCTGGAAGAGCACCATGGTTGTAAATCCTTTTTGCCAGTGACGCCTGTCACAAGATGTGTCTGTCATATAAATAGGTGATAGAGTTCTCCCTTTGAGACTTTAGTCACCTTTCTTGATGAAGGGGTGCAGTATTTAAATTAGGATAGGGCTATGATAAGAGTGAACAGTAGCAAAGGAAGAAAAGGACTTAAAATACTTTAAGTATAGATTAAATTATTTTTTGTCCAAACAGCCTTCATAACCTTTCCCATCCCTATGTGCTTTCTTGCACCATGTCCTGTCTTGCAGCCCTTGCTAGAACTCCGCATCTTTGTGTGAACATCTACACCCTAAAACTGCAGTTGCTCTGAAGCTCTCTCCAAGGCTTTTGATTCACATTCTCATTCACAAACTCCCAGCAGGCTGAAGCCAGAAGAAAAGCCTGAAAGCATTTGAATATCTTTCTATGAACCTTTTAAGACATCTTTAAATATTGCATCAATAAAAGCCACACACAATATGGGAAAATTTTCATCATATTGAAGAACTGGAAGAGAAAAGAAGTCACAGGTTTTGTGCAACTTTGAAGCAGGTCTGTGGATGTGAAGTGTTGGGCACATCATCCTGGTCTTCCTCACAGAAGTCAGGGCAATGTGTCTGTGGAAGTGTGGGTTCTTTGCAGAGTTGTCTCAAGTCATCAGCAATTAGTTACAGATGCTTGAGTAGAAAAAAACACTAGTGTCCGATGACCTGATAATTGTTGACTTAAAAAGTGTATTGGTCAGTACCATTAAAATGACAGAACCAGACTGAAGCTGTGCTGCTGAGGTTGTGATATAATGTGTAAATTTTTGAAATATGCCAAAATGTTAGCAGTAGAGTTAGGTGTGCAAACAGTTTTCCTTAGTAATGATACACCAGATAGTACATAAGAGTACAAGTGTAGTGCGTGTGGCTATGTATGCAATAGCTTCTTTGCCTCACTTGGTGAGGCAGGCAGTAGATTTATGCCCTGCAGAATAAGCAGTAACAGGGTTGGGGTTTTTTTGCTGTACGAACGTGGAGTGCTCAAACCACTTCTTAGAGAAATAGTATCCATATCTGATACTTTGATTATGGTATGGAATTAGGAGTGTCCAGCTGGAGTCTATTGGTTTTCCAAAACATACTACATGCTATGGCAGTCAGATTGTAATTATGAAGTAAATGAAAGGGGTATTGTATTTTGCTTGAGTTTATTCTCTGATTATAAAGGACTTTAGAGCATCAGTGTACAGAAGTAACTCAACTTTCCATGTTTTGGCACCATAGGGAACAGTATAGTTGCAAGTCATTGGTATCAAGGCCTGGTTTCCCAGTAGTTAATTTATGTTCAGTGATTGTTTGCAACTCTATCCTAATATTTTACTATAACAGACCTGTAAATGAGAAATTGTAGTGGATGTGTTGTCAGTGGCTTCAGTGGTCCAAAACTTTCAGACATATAGGTAGCTGTCTGTTCTTAGGAATATATTTCAACTCGGTTTCTTGAACTCTCGTTTCATTTTTTTTTGCCTTGTGTTTTCACTGGACCATCTCATTTAAATGGTCCTTTTTTTTCACTTTCATGTATTTTTTTCTCTGATTTTTCTGACTAGCAGACAGTGACCAGTACAAAATGGCCCAGCTGCTTCTGTTTGATTCTTGCTCATTGAGATGTCATCCTCCCATTTGTCATCCATGACTCTGTCCCCAAGGAGTGGCTACTTCTGCTTCTTGCCCTGTGTAGTAGTAGCAGGTTAAAAGCCTTCTCTTTATCCCTCTGGTATAAAAGCTTTATAACTGGATATGCCATCTGTTTAAGCCTCACAAGCTGGAGTGGAATGGTGTGGCTCTGTCCACATGAACAAGTAACAAGGCACAGTAGACAAGACAATTGGTGTCCCAGTCCCTGCAATTCTGTTTGGCTTTTTTGCTTCAGATTCCATGTAGTCAGTCTTCCCACACCAAACAGCCTCAGTGTGCAGGAGTTTCAAAGCTGACTGAAGCAGTGCCCCTTGGTTTAGACCCAGATGTTCCCGGCAGGGGTTGGGATGCATTTTGTATATACTTGGAGGCCAGACAAATCTGGTTCACATGCAACAAAACTGCTTTCTATACCCATCCAACATGCAAAGCAGGTGGAGGATGTTCAGGGATCACAGGACTCCTGTGTGGGTCAGAGCTATGCTGAGATGGAAGAAGAGGGCCAAGGCTGGTGAGTGGTGCAGGGAGGCATGGGGCAGCACCCTGCGATTCAGGACCACTACCAGTGTGCCCCAAGTCAGCCTGGCAGTCTCGCAGCAGGAGTGCGCAAGACTCGCAGTATGAAAACAGGAATGGTTATGAAACAAATGCTTGCACTAATAAGTGATATTGCTGTCACCCAAGCATTTTGCTAACATTTGTCTTGACCAGTGTGCCAGCACTGAATTTTATTATGACTCAGTAATGCATGAATAAATGAGATAGAGCTTTTTCTCTGAAGGCTGGTATGTAACAGAAAACATCCTGCTTGTGGTTTTAATTTGATTTTGTCTTATGTGGGATGAAAATATGCAGCCTCTGTTATTACTGTACTAATTTAATGTTCAGGAGTCTGCATGTATTTATACAGTTAGCAAAATGTTGTCTGAAAACATAAACAACTTGTATCACGAATTCTAACATTCTAATTCTGTTTCTTGGAGAAGTTAACTTCAATTATTTTACCTTCCATGAGGTACATTAGCAGTGTCAGCTCGTAAGAGTATGCCATACTTAAGAAGTCAAGATCTATGTCATGTTTAATGAATACTGTGATGGACAATAGAAATAATTCCAGTATCACAAAAATCCTTATTTCAAACTCTGATACAAAGTCAGAATATGCTCATTTGATATGACCTGCTGTGAGATGTCCCTTTGATCTGTAAGACATGAGTATTTGAGCTCTGACTTGAAAATACTTTCCTCTAAAATGAATTTTCAAAATATTATTTATAAAGTGTATAAATAGTGGATAATTTGAAATACAGTCAAAACTTTGTTTTCCTGAGCTACGATATGAATTAGACTGAACTATGTTGATCCACATCACTGCACACTATAATGAGCTTTCCTTTTCAGCCTTTTGTTTTTTTCCAGTTTGAATACCAATTTATGGAGGCTTGATTCTAAAAGTAGAAACTACTTATTTTGCTGCTCTCTATCTGGAAAAGCTCAAGTCCACTGAGAAAGCCGTAACAGATCACACAGCTTCTAACACAAAAGGACCTCCTCCTCACACTGGTTCTTTATTAAGTACAAAATTTGATTAACAATTTAGCCTTGACGGCTTTTTGAGCATCAGGAAACTCACTCAGAATACCTGAGAGAGATTTCAACCTGTTCTGTCAGCATGAAACTCACATATGTCAGGATCTCAGAAATGGGAATTCTGTAGAATACACTCGGAGTTCTAACTCATAGGAGTCTGAAAAAAATGAAGGTGACATTTCAAATGAAATTTTCACACTTTTTTTAATTACCTTTCTCATGTAATTGTCTTTTTCAAGGAGTGTCTACCAGTGGAAGAGTTATAAATCCTGTGATACAAACATTTGAGTTGGGAGCACTGTAAAATTTCCTGTTATAATGACATGGAGATGCCTCATAGGAATGGCAAAAGCAGGCTTAAGGTTTTTAAAGGAAATCACACAGCCTTTCCATTGACTATGGTATGTAAAGCAATAATTTAAAAAGACCGCTAGGCTTGTAACATCAAGAGGATAAATGTGTTTAGGGAATTAATCCTGTTAGAAAAAGGACAGGTGACAAGAGAAAAGATAGGGAAAATCTTTGTAATAAAGAATTATTGATCTCTACTAAATAATAAGAAGATGTAGAGAGTAAACTAATTAACGTGTTACATGGCAATGCTGGCATAAAAACTTAGTAAAGTAGGTGCTGAAGGCACTGCAAGGATAAATTGTAGCAATGAAGGAGTATTACTATCCTTATTAAACACACTGGTAAGACCCCTTCTTTGTCCAAGAGCTGAGGTCACAATCACAGTGAATGGAAACTTAGGATGTGTCTATTTCCAGCTTGCTGATGTTTGTAGAGGAGTCAGAACAGTGGCAACACGTGCAAGTACTAAATTCTCATACACACCTTTACTTGTGACACCTTCCAGTGCAAGTTTTAAAATTACAGTCTTGATCAGCTTGGCACAAAATTCTACTTTTTTTTAAAGTAGTTAGTTTTTCTGTGAAAATAGCAAAACTTTAGTCATTATGCCTCAGCTTTAATAGAGCATTATTTATGCTTTATTGTGATGCCTTTGATATAGCTTTGTATTAAATAGTAAGTTAAACAGAATAAAAGCCACTAATATTTTTTAATTAGATTTGTAGATAAGTACAAAAAAAAAAACCTAAATGATCACTTTTGTCTTTCCATTTCAAATTCTTAGGTTGGATAGTTTCTTCTTTGTAACTAAACATTCTGAGTTTCAGAATGTTAATTACCTTGTTAATCTTTCCAAAAAATAGGGTAAGGTTTAATCATTGCTTCTTAATCCCCAATTTTAATATATAATGTAGATCTCAGCTCTCCATGTCTATCATGTCATATGATCACACTAAACTAGAAATGGTTGGTGTTTTTTACTTCAAAATATATATTTTTTGTTAAAGTGTGTTATTCTGGAGATCAGTATAATAATTAATGCAAGCCTAAGTGATTCATAAATATCCATTCTTAAAATGAAACATTTAAGTACAGAGAAAATGTCAGGGAAGACCACTGAGTATCAAGTGCCACTTGAGAATCATCTTGATTTGATTTATTGCTTTTCTATTTTAAAACCCAGGTAAGATGGATGTAATTCTTTATGGATGTTCTTTAAGCCAGCTTTTGTGTATTTATCAACCACACTTCTCATCTTGAAAATACATTAGGTGAATAACAAGTCAAATAGTCAAAATGAACTGAGTAAAATTGTTCACATTAGTAAAGTGTTTGCACAAATAATTATTTGTAGAACTAGCCACAGAAATTGCAAGGAAATCTGCATCCAAAGCTAAAATTCAGGAAAGGAAAAGCTTTGGGGAGATCCTATGACAAAGGTAAAGATAAACAAGTGCTCTTGGAAGGAGAGAGCTGGGGTGGGAAGAGACTGATGACTGGTGGTGTAGCTCATTTGCATGCCACCACTGTACCGGGGGTGGGGGGTGTGAATAGGGAATGGAGGGAGGGGCAGAAGGAAATTACTCAGAATTAAGTTACTCTAGTAGGACTATCCTGGTGGCGTGGGCAGCGTGCCATTAGAGAGGAAACTGTAGCCACAGATGTGGAAGACCAGTGTGCTGAAATTCAAGAACATGGTTTGGCCATGGAAGTAATGAAAAACTGCGTACTGGTCCCAGTGCAGCTAATAGGGAATAGGCACGCTCTGTCCTGCAAGCCCGGAGCAGCACCTGCAGCTGAAGGAAGCAACACAAGTAAATCCTAAGGCACTTCCAAAGGAATCAATAAGAATTTATTGACTGGCAAAAGTGGATGAGAGTGGATCTGTTCAGACTTGGGAGATATTGTGAAGATGTTGCTAAAATCAAGGAAAATAGCTGCTGTAAGTAGAGTCCTAAGTACAGCCTTTGCTGTTCAATGAAACAGCAAAGCCAACATTCTACGGTTAATCATCATATGGGTTTGTCACTTGTGGGAATTGCTGTTGCTGTGCAGTTCTTAATTCCAACTCATGGCCAAGGAAGGTGGGGCGAAAATGGGTAAACGTGCGTTCATTTAGTACTTAGTTTTCCTAGTTTGGCTAAGAGGAGGAATTGGCTTTGTGTTTTGAGTGTGAGACAGATGTTCCTGCAATACTGTCATTTCAGCCTTTAGGTGTTCTGTAAACAGAAATGGTGCTAATTTTGCTTAACAACAGTCATGAGAAATTGGAGTAGCTCTAAAGAGTGCAATAAAATTATTCAAAATTTCATTCTCAAGTAGATAAATACCTTTTCATGTTTGTAAGCAAGGTATCAAACCCTGCATTTAGTTACACTAATTCCATGCCATTTGCCCGGGCACGAGGTATTCTCTGGCTCTGAGCTTGCACAGAACCTGTCTGTGGTGTGTTAAATATTTATAAATTTCATATTAACATCAGCACTTAAACATTGTTATGCATACTTATTACAGTCAATTTCATTCGTGTGTGTGTGCACTTGTGTCCCTCAATGTGAGAATGGTGGATTTGCTCTGGTCTTACAGGGATTTGTCTGGGCTCAAGCCGAAAGACAGCAAGCAGTG
Source organism: Chloroceryle aenea (assembly GCA_013399075.1). Classification (NCBI taxonomy): domain Eukaryota; kingdom Metazoa; phylum Chordata; class Aves; order Coraciiformes; family Cerylidae; genus Chloroceryle; species Chloroceryle aenea. The sequence continues at coordinate 935,280 of VWZY01009796.1, forward strand.
GCATATATCTCCTGGTGAACTGGGCAATAATGTAGTCTGTTACTTAGACACAATTTTATTGGCAAGCACATTACTTTTGTTTTATTAAAATTCCAGCACTTGATGTTTTTTATTAATTACTTTCCCACTCCTTCTATTCACTTGTATTCTGATGCCTGTGCTCTGGTACCCATAGCAACACTTGTTAATGCTAATGAAACTGCAACATCCTAAGCTCCCCGACAGAGCAGCCCTGTTAAATATGGCTATTAAGCACAGTTGTATTTGTTAGTTCCAGCTCCCAGCAGACACCTGCTCTATAGAAACTCGATCCTGAGATATTAGGATTTGGTAACTCACAGCTTTTCTTAAAACTGTTATTGGACTGGAGTAAAATTCTCGTATTCCCAAACAGTGGGTGCTACAGAGTATGTACAGTTTCTGTAAAACTGACAAGGTTTAGCTGTAGGATTAACTACTCTTTTGAAGTGCTCATTTGCATTCAATGAAAAACCAGGCAGGGTTCAGACTGACTGATCTTGGGAGAAGCTACAGTATGTGTTGTCTCCTAAAGCACATGGACATTTTAACTGAATATCGTTCATAGTGTGTTAACAAGCAGAAGTAATAGCTAAATAATTCCTTATGAACTTGGACTCAATTCAACTTAATAGAAGTACTTGAGCACTTTAATTTAGAGAGGTAGAAAATGGTTATGTGTATTGATTCTTCTTTCACTAAGGAACATATTTGCTTGTGGTATTGGTGAGGATGATGACAGGGTGTTTTATTTCCATTATTCTGAGTTTTGTTTTTGAATATTGTTTATTTGGCAAGTCATTAGTCACACATCTTTTATACTCTAGAAAACAAAGGAAAAATCCTGTAATCAGTATAAAATCTATTCCAAGAATATGACCACAAATTAGGGAATGCTGCTGTGCCAACAAATAGATGCTACACTGCCAAGGCTACAAAACAGGGAAGCTGTCACGTGTGTATTTCAAGTGTCAAGCTGGTGCTTCTTGATGTTCTTTTTCATTATAGCTCAAAAAAACTTGGATACTAGACAAAGCTTTAAAACTGCTATTTTTCTGAGGAGTTTTAAATGCAGTACTATTTTGTCCAGAATTACCTATAGGAATCCAGCTTTGTTCCCTAATGTACCATGTCTGGGGGTTTGGTCATTTTGAGAACTAAATGTTTTTTGTCGTGTAATCGGTGTGAGCTCGGGGGAGGCTGCTCAGCCTCTTGGTTTTCCAGTCGGCATCTGTTATGTTGTTAGTGTGGAGTGCCAGGTTTGCAAGGTGTCTGTTGTTTTCCTGTCATTCATTCTCCCCTTTGTTCTTTACATGTCTAAAAGGCTCAGTCTTTTATTCATTGTTTAGACTCCTTTATTTGCCTGTGTATCTTTGTTGCACTCATTTTGTTTTAGGATCATTTAAAGTTCTTGTGCTAATCTCCTCATAATATTAACCAGCTGTATTAATGAGATAATAAACCAGGCTTGTTGGTAATGAATTGATTCATTCAACTACTGGATTTAATTAGAAAGACACTTAACATTCCAGCAGATGTTCTTATTTTGTTTCTTTATCCCTGTGTTACCAACAGCAGCCTTATAAATATATACTCTGCATGTCTGTATTTACATAATACACTCTTCAACCTTAAGCCTTGTTGTTGTGCCATAAACTTCAAAAAATGACATGAAACCTGTAAATATGTCTCAAGACAATTTTTATGTATTCCTATTTCATCAGAAATATTTCATCATTCCTTTCTCAGAATACATGCAGTCTTGAGTTTTAAGGTATTCTTAAATCTGATAATGGAATGCTTAATCTTTGTAGAATGAAGTAGATTTCTTTTTCCCCAGTTAAAAATCTTTGTCTTTGGACCTTTATTATCTCCTTTCATTCTGGTCTCATGACACTCATTCTTTTTTTATCTGGTGTCCAAGCTTCAAAAAGAAGTATATGAGTGCTTCTCTTCCCTGCATTCCCTGCTGACTGATTTACAGAGCTTCTCCCTCTGCTTGCTGGTTGCCTATTGGAGTGACCAACCTCTACCTGCACTCTGGTGCCTGATTCATGGCTGCAGGCTGCAGCCTGGGGCCAGGCCGTATGAGTTAGTTGCAACAGTGAAGTTATTTTGTTGATCTGAACCCCAGTACCTCCACTTTCCAGTTAGAGAATGTAATTCATGCAGCAGCATTCAGCTTGTCCCCAGATCTAGTCAGAGCACATAGTTCAGATGTGCAACCAAGAAGAATGGAGCACAACAGCTCTTAGTGCAGTACATACAACTATGCTGACAACAGTAGGTTTTGTGAACTGAAGCCAGTACTGGATGTCCTTCTTGGGAAGCACACTGATAAAATCTTAGTGTCTTATTTTCCTTTGTGTATAATGCTTTTGAAGGAACCTTACACACTTCATAAGACATGCTTATGGTAAAATTACATGAAACAGCTGAGGCTGTTAAGCTGAGAAGAGAGGAAGCTGAGATGAGAAGAGGAAGGTCCTGTTTCATCTTCCTGCTTCTCGCTGTGCCCTCCTTAGTTTGCTCTTGCATGCATCTGACACTTCTGTGAGCATTTCCAGCATAATTGAGCAAAAAGAAAATGAGTAGTTTTCTGCAGTTGAAGAGTTGAATTGATTAATTAAAAGATTTGTCAAGCCTAGGAGCCAGCACAAGCAGAAGGGCTATAGTAGATGGTTAGGAGTGGTAGGATAAGGTGGAGAAAGACAGGATAACAAGATATCCCATCACTTCTTGGTGGCAGCAAGCTGTTACACTGCCTAAACCTTTTCTGAGAACTTTGCTTTTCACAACTCACCTTCAAATGCTGAATCTTTCCTTCCTTTCCTTTCTGATACACACATCTATTGCATTGGTCATAAAATTACATGGCATATTGCTTTGTGATAATTGCATATGTGATTGCTCAGGTAGAGTACATTGCCTGTACTGCTACAGTCTATATTATAACTGTGTAGGTGTAACATTTACTTAATGTGCAAACTAACATTAGTTTCGAGTTGAGAACAATTGTATTTGAAAGTAAAAATGTTTCGGTAAGGAAAATTAATCCATTGTGAGCCTGTTGCTTCATTAGCTTTGAAGATTAACTCATCTATATTGTAACAACATTTAAAATTAAAGAAAGCCATATAATTTCTATAAGAGGAAACTTTTTTTACTTTTTTTTTCATTTAGTTTTATCACTGTTGTAATGATGTGTAGAGTTCCTGTGCAGGGATCAGGATTCCATTGCACTAGGTACCCTGTGGGTGCTTATAACAAGAAGTGGCACTTAGTCTAGTTTTGAAAGCAATTTCTGTAATCCAAATCACTTTCTATATCATCTCATTGTCAAACATCTTCCAAGTACTCCTTTTATTTTCCCCTGAAGAACTGGGTGGACTTCTTAATCTTTGTTTTCAAATAATATATTTCTCTAGTCTCTTTTCTTCTACTAATCTATATATTTTTAGCTCTGAATTAGCTGTAAAAGGCTACATTTTTATCTGTTCTGATAAAGGCTGAACAACATGGTGTCAGCTGTCAGCTCTGTGAGTGAGAGAGGGGTTTTCCTTCTTTCTGAGTTCAGTGGGTTTTCTGTTTGCATAGCAGTTGTGCTGTTTTTCCATTAGGTAGAGAAGGAAAACTCAGTGGTGACAGGGTAATTTGGCAGAAATTTAATGTATGGATTTTATAGGACTTTTCTGTAGGACAGAGTCTAGGTCTCAGGTGCCATTCACCAAAGACACAAATAGGAAGGGGGTTAGGTGATAAATTTTGCTGTGATTACATTTTCTTGGTTATTCCCCAGTGGTAACCAGAAGGACCAACCGAAGCATTGCAGAATAATCTTCTGGCATTTGAGTGAACTGGACAAAAAAAGTGCTATTCAGTGTTAACAAGTGCCGAGTAGCACACAAGGGAGTGAACACAAAAAATATGTCCACTGTTCTGTACATTAGCACAACTACTCTGAGGCTTTGGTATCACCAAAGATAATTCAGTTGGTAATTCAATGATCCTGAAAGCAAGCAAATTGCTAGGAATAAAAAAGAAATAGAGAAGAAATTGAGGAGAAGCTGTGCTGATTTAGAAATCCGTATTTTCCACTCTTAGCTGTTTTCAGGGTGCTCCTCACTGCAGCTCATGAAGAGTAGAGTAGAACTAGACAGGAGCTGGACAAAGACACAAGGAATGAAGGACCATTAGGAGAACATGAAATGTTGCTGCAGGTTTTTGTAGGTGTTGAAAGCCCAAGAATTTCAAGCAGTGCAGAAACAAATCAATGCAGGGGGAAGGAAAACTAAATTTAAATAAATAAATACATATTTTATAAAAAAATAAAAATAATTATAAATATAATAATTAAAAAAAAACAAAAACAAAACATGAATGCTGTTAAACTGAGGGCCTTGTATAGCCTGTAACTTAAACTCTCCACTCTCAGAGTTCTGGAAGACTACACTATTTGTATGATTACTGTTTGTTTGCCCTCTTTTAATGCACTTCCCATTGACAGGCAGGGCACTTGCAGTGGACGGAGGTTTAATCTGACCCTGTGAAGTCATTATTGCAGCAGTAGATTTTAAGACAAAAGCTTGCTACTTTTCCCTCTTTTTCAAGTGTCTCTGCATGTGGGATTCCTGGTGGAGTCCAAGAACACAGAGTGGTTTTATTTTCCTGTTAGCCCTTAGCTGTGCTTTAGTTAACAGTTTTCTCCAGTACCTGTGGCTACTCTGCACCAAATGTAGAATTAAAATTAGCTGCTTTTGCAAAGGTTTGAGTAATACGTTTAGCTTTATTTTTCCTATTTTGCTGTTTGTGCTATGTGTTGGTCCAGTAAGTGCTACGCTAAAGGCTGCACATCTTTGTTAAGCTCTGTGCATTTATTCTCTTGTTCAGCGCTTTTTTGCAGCAGATGAGTGCAAAGATGTTCTCATGATTTTTTTTTTTCTTCCCCTCACCTCCTTCTTAAGTGCCTTTGAAATAAATTACATAAGCTTCTGCAGTTGCCATACTAGTCCAGCAGTCTATATTGAAGTTATTCTCTTTTAGTATTGGCTACTCACTTTGGGTAGCATAAAAATTTTCACCCGGTTTATTCCTTTCAGCAACTCACCACTACAATTTAAGATTAACAACTCTGTTCTTCCAGCCCAAACAATTGCTATTCCCAAGTGCTCACATTAAATACCTGTACCAGCTCCTTGTCTATTCTGAGTGGCAGCTCCTGTCTGACACACCTATCTTTTGAAGGTTGGTTTGTTGAGGCAGATGGGCACTCCTTCATTTGGACTTCTAAATGTTTAAATATGTCATTGCAAGAGTCTTAAACCCAAAATGAAGAAAAAGCAGTGTAGCTGCTTACTGGGCACAGCTGAACTAGCTGACAGAGTATCTTCTTAGTTCTCTTGGCATCAGTGAGAGTCAGCAATTGCAAAGGAAATTGTTCCTCTTATTTTTCTCAGTAAACATGTTTTAATGATTCTTCAGGCTACAAACTAATCCTGACTGTAAGAATGCACAAACCCGGACTCTTGCAGGTGACATCAGTTTTGCTTGGGAGAGCTTTCCTGAGGATTGCTCTAACACTTAGCATACCAGCTGCTGTTCTTAAAGTAGGAAAAAAATGGAACAATGTATACAATGCCAGTTGAATAAAGAAATGTCTGGGGGAAGAGAATGAGCTGAAGTACAGGTAAAATTATGAGAGGAAAAATGTTATATTGTCAGCCACAATGGTATTGCTTCAGGTAATGCCATGCTTTCTGTGCTGTCATCTCACCACAATGCTTAGTTTTATGGGATAAAATTAATTCTCTGTAACCCAACCATCAGGCTTCAGCTAAGTCACTGCCTTCCCAGAGGTTTTATTTTTCAAATATTGTAAGTAGAGGCCTCGGCAGTGGTACAGGGCAGATCTATTGTTTCAGGAACAGCATGAAACAGATGAAGCTCTTTTCTATGGATTTTTATCTTTTTCCACCTCTGCCTTCCAGTATCTCCACCTTGCCCTCAAGTCCCCCTGGAGCACACTCCTCAGACAGCCATCGGCACATGTCTTGTTCCCCCCTCTGTGCCTCCTCCTTTACCTGAACAGAAGTTTGTCACAGAACTTTTAGGACCTTCCCAAGTTCATTTCTGAAACTCCAGCCCTTCTTAGATTATTTCAAAATCTTGGTGGAAGATAAGGGGGAGCACTGTTCCATTAGGTTATTTTCTTAGGAAAAAAAAAAAAAGCTAAATGTCTATGATTTTTAAATATATTTTTCAAACATTCCATGTGGATAAGTTACCAGATTATCAGATTTAGTGTATTTGCCAATGTTAATACATATATGTAGATCTGGGGGTTGTGGGTTTTTTTGGATTAAAGTTGTCATACATTGATTCTTCTATATGGTAAATATTGTTAATTAAACTTCTTCTAACCATGCATGTTTTTTAATTCCTGCATGACAAAATAATAGCCTTGGGAGAAGGCCTGTTTCTTAATTCTTTAGGTAACTTTGGATACGGAAACCCTGGAGGTTCCCTCTGAGCATCAGGAAATGCTTTTTCACTGTGAGGGTGACTAAGCACTAGCACAGGTTGTCCAGACATTCTGTGGAGTCTCCATCCTTGGAGATACTCAAAAGCCATCTGGACATGATCTTGGTCAACTGGCTTTAGGTGGCCCCGCTTGAGCAGGGCATTAGACCAGATTACCTCCAGAGGTCCCTTCCAACCTGAACCATTATTTGATTCTGTTAAACTTCAGAGGTGTTCATCGCACTGCAGGAATCCAGAGACACAGAATTTTTGCCCCTGCTGCACAGGCAACTTCATATGACAAGAGTCAAGGAGACTCATGATATTTTCTTTCCAGTTTTCATCCTCATGGTACAGGAAATATGGGGGAGCTTTTTCTTTTGGCTTTTACTTTCCATTTGCTGTCCAAACTTGATGTAGCTAAAATCAAAGATAGTTACTGAAATTGGCATTTGCTTCCCTTACCAAAGACTGAGATACGATTTGTTTGGAAAATGAACCCCATGGTTTCTTTCTGGACAATTGGAATTTGGGGCAAGCTGTTGAAATCTGTTGGTAACACGGGTTTTTTTTTAATGAATTACACTAATTTATACCAGTGGAATTGAAACTGCTGTTGTTTAAATGGGGACACACACACACCTCTAACCTGGGTCAGTCTGCTTGTTTGCAATGCTACTGCATCGCTGTGCAATCCACCTACTTGTTGAACTACAAGCAGCAGCGAACTTGGAGAACATTGGCTTCTATGCCTTGCTTCTATGCCTTGCTTCTATGTGCTGTCATTTGAACAACCTACGTGTGACTGGTGCAGTCTGGTACAAACACGGGCCATTGACCTATCCCCGTGGGGCATGGCTGACCCCTCCTCAACATCTATGCAGTTAGGAAGTGTTTCAGTGCGCATAAGATTCCATGTGGCTGTCATCTTTATCAAGAATCATAGAATGTTAAGGGCTGAAAGGGACCTCAAAAGATCAAAATAGTCTTTTCCTTTGTCACTGCACAGTGAGATGTCAATAGGGAAAAAAAAGGCAAGACGATTGCATACAGACCCTCAAGAGCCAATCAGAAAATGTTAGACGTATTGTGCGATAAATAAAAGTATAGTTAGGAGAAATCAGCATATAAAGTAGTTTGTGCTATACAGCCTAAAGCCTTCCTGATAGTGTGAGAAATGTGGCAGAGAGCAGCTTCATTTGTATCAATAGGTAAACCAGGTATTGGGAGGAAGAAAATTAGGTGTCTCATCATAAAACTTCCATTAGTAATAAGCAGAATACTTGTGTCAGATGGGAGTTTCAGTTGGATCAGATACTTTAGAACTGCCTTGTGATAACCTCCCACCATACTTCATAGAAATAATACAGTCAACCCCCTCCCAAGCACCTTGTTGCTGGAGTGATCCACACAACAAAACAGGTTTTACATGTACTGCATAAAAGTGAACCAAGTGATGTAGATTTATTCACTTAGTCAAAATTAATTTTATTTATTTATTTGTTTTAGATACAGAGTGTATTTTGGAGACTCTGTCTCTTCCAGAAAGTCCAGCTGGTGTTGCTGTAGAAAGTTGTCCCTATGTGCCTTGTATTTTCTGCAAAGAATGCTATCTTTTAGCAGAACAAAACCAACTCCTGAAGCACATGATTATTGAACACAAGCTCGTCATAGCAGATGTGAAACTGGTTGCAGATTTTAGAAGGTAAGAAGTGTTACATTGTTTAAAATGAGTGCCTATGTGTGCTTCAGCCTTTTTATTAGCTTTCAGACTAAAGATCATCTTTTTAAAATACTTTAAAAAGCAGTGGGGTGTAGTGGGAGGATTTTTATTACTTTTTTGATGGGCCTTCTGTTGCTGGGTTGTAAGGTTGTTTTCCCATTCCCCTCCTGCTCCCCAGCCTCTACATGTTGCTAGGACATGGGAACTTGGTATTAGAATACAGGGCAATTCCTGGGCTAGACATTTTTTGGCATATCCTAGGGGCTTCTCAGGTCCTGTCACTAATCAATAAGTTGCTTACAAACTAGAAATCTGTTCATTTCATAAAGCAGATTCTAGATAATCAAGTCTCCTATTTTTGGGTTTTATTTTTATAGGATAAGACTAGTTCTACCCCTGTACGATGTCCTAAAGCTCTATACTGTACACAGAAGCTGCTCAGTATGTGACATTCTGGGATGAAATTCATTTGCCCTATTTTAAGGATGCCAGTATTTCCCCATACAAATCACATTTAATCCTTAACTATACTTTACAGTGCTGTGATCTACATACTACTGTGACTCCTTCTACAGCTGTGTCATTGATCATCTCAGCAGGGTCACATTTGGCTTGTTTTCTCTTAACTTCCTCCAGTAGCTGGCATGGCCCCAGCTGGCTTGTAACTTCAGAGCCTGGGAGCTTGCTTGGCATTTTGGTTTCTCACACAGCAATGTATGGGCCAGGCAGTGGGCTAGATGGTACCTGCCAGCTCATAGATAGCTTGGGTGCAGTGTTTAAATTTTAGCTGTGTAATTTCTCAACTAAAAGGAGTTTTCTGGTAGGTCTTCTGTGATTAGTTACTCATCCAAAGCCAATAACTTGTGTTTATTGAGACTCACAAAATATATATATATTAATAAGAAATTTAGGAAGAAAAATGTAAATTATAGAAACCATTCAGATCTGTGAACTTAATGTTGCTTAAAATTGAAATGGATACTTGGTTTTGTTTGGTTCTGTGTTAAAAGCAGGCAGAACAAGAATGCAATGTTCTTTAGAGATAATGCTAGCTTCTTCAGATAAATAAAAGGATCAGAGCTGTTCAGTCATGGGCTGCCAGTTTAAGCATGCTTGGGGGGATTATTCTGTGTTAATAGAAACGTATTTTTAAATCACCTTTTCAAGAAAATGCCCATTTAGATTCTTTTTCCTGCTAATGCAATTGGAAGATAGCCAAATCTTATAGAAATGGCTCCAGGATGTGAAATGATTGAGTTGTTACTCTTAAGTGTGCCTTCTCTTATTTGCTCTACTGAATATCAGTAAAAAAGTCTAATAGTATGCACAAAAAAAAAATATAATCTGAGGTGTTAAACTGAAAGGTGAAAAATACAGGGAAACAACTATAAGAACATGGGGGTTTCCTATACTTATCAATGAGTTACAGTCTTAGGAATAGTAATTCTTGACAGAACTACAAGAAGTGGGGAAGCTAGAGATGAGTGGTTCTAATTGAAAATGTTTGGATTTTTTTTTTCCTGCTTGGAAGGATAAAGATAAGTTGGCATTAGGGCAAGGGGAAGAGATAAGGGTAATAAGCTTCCACTGCATCTGAACGTGATCACTCATGGACACTGATCACTCATTCTGTCTCCCTTGAGGTATGACAAGGCATTGGCTTTATTTGATCATTGATTATTTGGGTTAAGTCTGATGATGTGAAATCACTTTATAGTAAGCTTCATGGCACAGGCCGTTACGGTTATGTGAGTTTGTCTGAACAGTGTTCATTTATTTCAGTGCGTGGGACAGACTAAATGACATCTTGAAATTCCTTCATTTGCACATTTATGTCCTAATAGCTCAAGGATGACTTGTTCTGGAAGACTTTCTGTTCCGTGTAGCAAAGCAAGACTGTTTCGTTGTGCATTATAAACAGCGGAGTAGGCACGGGGACAGCAAAATGCTCACCTCCGACTGACATCTAATGATGCCTCTGAATAAGCTTCAGCCCTGCATGCTGGCTTCACTGTGCTTAGCTGTCTGCTGTCCCAGAGGTTAATCCTCTCCATGTCAGAGTTAGCAGAAACAAATATGTGCTGATGCCTCAGCTGCTGCAGTTGAAGTCCTCGTATATTAAGATAGACAGTAAACAGAGGTAATGTGAACCACCATGAGATGCGATAGCTCATGGCAAGTAAACTTTTAGATTGCACAAGCATTAAAAACTACAACTATGTTTAGAAATGCCCTCATAATAATGATACTTGGGTTTTTATGGTTCTTTTCCTGATTTGATGGCATGTCGATAGAAAGCTGTCACTGACTAGTTAGCCTTTACGTGACCGACTCTCCCATGATTTATATCATGCATGAGTCATTAAGTATAAATATAAGCATGCTGTTAAGTAGTTTCAGAAGCTTATTTTTTTTTATACTAAGATTCTGAATAATTAGCACAGGGATTGCTTGGTTCCCTTCATCATAAAATTGAAGGTGATGATTTCATAGCTTCTAGTTCTGTGGGAACCTAATCTCAGTTGGGGTCTGTTGATGCTGCTTTAATACAAACAATGATAGTACAGAAATGTTATTAAACCACTGCAGTTGATGGGTTAAGCCTTTAAGATGTGTTTACGGCCTTTTATTCTGTCTGCTATCCCACCCCTGGGTGTTTGTGGACTTCATTTTTCTGTCTTCTGAGGTGTCTGCTAAGCTACAGGTTTCACTGGAACTCCACAAGGAGACCTGCCAAAACCTCACTGTTGACAAGCTGGTGTTTTTACTGAATTTCAGATTCCTGCCTGCATCTTGCAGAACACCGAGCACAATATTTTGGGAATTTGAGAGTACTCTCTAGCATGTGTTTCCAGTAAGGATGCATCTGAGTGTCACTCCTGTCTCACGATGCGAATAGGTCACAGTGTTTATGTAAAGCTTAATGCAAATTCATCTTACCGAGTTCTTCACTTCGACAGGATAGTTAAATTCAGTTTTAATGAAGCTGAATCAATTTAATAAATTTGAAAACTAGATTAGAGGAAGTGAAAATGGAGACAGGAATTTTAAAAAAGCACAAAACACTTTTAAGATTTTAGAGGATGGAAGAGACATGAGTCAATCAACTGTTTATTAAACTTTTTCTGATGTTCCCTTTTGACCTAATCATCTCCCCCTTATTTTCAAAGATACATCTTATACTGGAAGAAGAGGTTTGCAGAACAGCCCATCACAGATTTCTGTAGCGTGATAAGAACAAATTCACAAGCCCCATTAGGTAAGTATGCTGCTTGCTTACTCTGTATTGGTCAGATCGTGTGATAATCTCTGGCATATACTGCTGCTTTGATGAGCCAAGGGTGAAGTAATCTGACACTAGTTCAGAAAACCACAGAAGTGATGTTTAACTCTTAAGCAGATATTTAAACTTACCTTTCCCAAGGATTGCAACATGTGCTTCAGCACTGCAGAGTGAGGGTGAGTTCAATACATGCTTAAATGCACCACTGAACTGGGGCCAGTTGCAAATCAAGGCCTGGAAGTGCTGCTTACATCATGGCTGGAGAAGCTGTGGTACCCACTGCATAAATAATTGCCGACGGTCCTTGCAGAAATGTGGAGAAACATTTCCAGCCAGCTCTCTTTTCCAACTTCACCCTGTCCGCCACCCCCAGTAATGCTCCTAACTCTTCCTGGACATCAGGGGGACAATCGCCCTTCCGTTCCCCTGCCACGGTGCCTACTGCCCCAAGGCAGTACCTTCATCAAAGGTGGACCAAGGTTGCCATTTTCTGGGCTCCATCACAAGACCAAAGATTATACTTCATGGGTCTGCTGCATTGGCACAGAGGGACATTCCAGTGTAAGGACAGTAATGACTGTGCAAAGGAATTGTTCTACTCTGAAGTAGCTGATGCATTTCTCAGAAAAGCATAGTTTACCTAAAAGCAGATAAGAGAATGTTAAGGCTTTCCCGCATCTTTAATTCTCCATGGAGAGCTTAAAGAGGGAGAAGTGCTTGCAGGCAGTATCAGAGATGTGTGGAAGCTGAAGAGTGAGTACAAAATGGATGAAAATAAATTTCTTTAATTATTCAAACTCATAAAAATGTCCTATAAAATATGAAAATCGCCCCAAAGACCATAGCTGTCTTTCTCTTACAAATGTATCTTTTTGCTCCTGAAGTTTTAATACTTACCACTCAGATTGAAAATAGCAAATCAAGTACTTGAAAGACAGAGCTTGTTAGAATTGTAAACCATCAATAGCCCTTCCAGAGGACAATAAGAACATTTTTTCACCTGTTTGTTAATAAATATGTTTATTTGAATTGCCAGCTCCTTTGAATTTGATAGTTCAGAAATCAGGGGGGGTGCCTTACTTCACACAGGCTTCTGTATGAAAGGTGGGCAAGGCTGAAATATAGCAAGTTTAAAATTGTAAGAAGACTTGACAACCAACCACATAATCCTTTGTTTAATAAATGTGTAACTTTCAAATGTAAAATATTTAAGTATTTTTATATTTTCTTAATATAAAGTGTAATTTAAAGTGTATTTATATTTTCTGCAATATAAATTATTTAAATGTCATAAATATTTATATAGAAATATTTAAGCACATTTCATTAAATGATGAAATTAAAATAACTGATTTTTTTTAGATTAAAAACCATATTCTCACATTCTTAATACATTTCAAAGGTTTATCAGATTAGGTGTGAGAAATATTCAAAGCAGATGCAACTTCCCATCCCTTACCCATATTTCCTCATCTCTTAACAGAAGAACAGGACAATTATTTTCTTCTATGTGATGTTTTACCAGAGGACAGATTACTTAGAGAACAGCTTCAGCAAAAGAGACTGGTAAGAAATTGCCATCAGTTCATTTTTTGAAGTAAACAGTTCCATAGTGTATGTAATATATGGTAACTTATTGGGCATTTTAAAGTGTAAGCATTTTTTACTAGACTGCAAAATTCTGATTTTAATATTTTTTTTTACATTTTTTTAAGCTCATTTCCCTAGCTGCTGCACAAACATAATCTCCTTGTTTATATTTTTTTCCTTGGAATAGATTTACAGGTCATATGTCAGTGTTCACACAAGTGGAAAATGGGCTCAGAGCACTGAAAAAGGCTGTGTGTGCTGAACAGTTTTCTCCTTGCAAGAATCTGCAATGCATTGACACACTATCTTTTCTGTAATAATATAAAGGGAAATTAGCAAAATAAAGCTCAGTGTGCGATAGCGTGAAAAGGGAAGGTGATACTTATTTACAAAATCTTCAAGCAAGTTGGTTTGGAGCATTCACACTCTCGTATCCAGATTTCATTAATTCACACTTGCATACTCAGGAGCACCATAGCGTGTGAGTAAAGGAAGTCTGACCTGTGTTGTTTCTGTGAGATGCAAATGACAAGAAAAGCCAGCTGTTGAGTCCTCATGAACCACTCTGCCTCTTCTTGATTGGTGATGGCAACCAGTACCTTGGACAGACCTTTCGTATCTCTTAGGAATTGTCAGTTCTGAATGGGTGGTGCTTCATGTTACACTCTTGCTGACTTCAGCTTCCATGAGTCTTAGCCCAGGTTGCTGACCACTGGGGTTTTTTTGTTGTTTTCTTGTTTGAAATACACATTGTAGTCTGGTTTTGCTGTTGGGCTAATTTAAAAATGAATGTTATATGATACATACCAGCTTTGTTACCATTCTTAGGATGCAAGATCTGCTGGCATGTCGCCTGTACTATGAGATGTCAGAGTGCAGGACTTAGGGTCTTTACATAAGTATGTTCCTCAGTGTACAGCTGGCAGCTGTGTCCTGGGAATTGTCAACACGGGCCTTTTAACCCTTTGTTATTCTGTTTCTTCTGGTACATTTCTATTTCAAGTCTGTAGATACGCAACATGCAACTAAATCAACTAAGGCATTCAGAATGAAGGAGGTGCTTACAAAAACCCAAATTCTAGTCCCTAGGAAAGTTGGGATCGACAGGTAAAATCCATTTGGATCAACTACCCAATGAGTGCTCTTTTTTTCTGGTTTAAGTCATGTTCTGCAGCTTGCAGCATGTGACTAGAAAATCCCCAGAACCTGTGGAGTATGCACAAGTCTTAGGCAGCTCTTCATAAGATCTCAGCTCCTGGAAAGGAGAAGTGTGGTAATTCTGCCACTGAGGATTTCCCATGGAGATCAAGGTGCCACAGTGGAAATCCTTACTCCTGTGTAGGTCTATTGGATTGGCATGGACTCAGAAAAAAAGCAGCTGATGCACTCATGCCTAGCATGCTTCTCTTCCAGTTCATTATAAGAGAAGCCATCCTGGATCAGGAAAAAAGGTTTGGCTAGATGAGTATCTTATCCATCACAGCTGAAATGTGTCTATGGTATTTGCCCTTTTCTGATCTGATGGTGATTCTTTCTCAGCGTATTCTTCTAGTGTCCAGCAATCTTCAGCTCAAGAATTTCCTAATTCAGCAACATTGTGCCTGTGTTTATTAACACAATAGATCTTTATTTCATGAACCTCCAACTATGAAACCACACAAACTTCCAATATCCACAGCTTGCTGCAGCAATGAGTTGCACAGCTTAACTACACACTGGGAGAGAACCGTCTATTTGGTCCTTTTGAACATGTCACTTCACACCTCCTCAGTACAAGAAAGGTACAGACATACTTGAACAAGTCCAGCACAGGTCACAAAGATGATTAAGGACAGCGACATCCTTCATACAAGAGGAGACTGAGAGATCTTAGACTGTTAAGTCTGGAAGACAAGGCTTGGAGGGAATCTTATCAATGCCTATGAGAATGAAGGAGTCAGATTCTTCTCAGTAGTGCAACCAACAGGACAAGAGGCAATAGACAATAATTAAAAAAACAGGAAATGCCCTCTGAATACAAGAAAACACTTTTTTTTTTTTACTGTGAGGGTGGTCAAACACTGGAACAGGATGCCCAGAGATGTTGTAAACTCTTCATCTACGTAGGTTCTCAAAATACAACAATATACAGTCCTTGGTTACCAGCTCTAGGTCACCCTGCTTGGGCATGAGACTAGTTGCTCTCAAGAGGTCCTTTGCACCCTCAATTATTCAGTGTTTTGAGGTTGAGGATGATTTCTGTTTGGTGGTTCTTCACCATGCATCATTGTTGCACCTCTCTGTACCTTTCCAGTTTCCTCTAGTCCTCTTGAAATTATGAAAAGCATCTTGAATATTGCATGTAGGCACGCAGTCTCATAACGATATTTCTTTCCCAAGCATATATCATGTTGTTTGTGGCTTTGAGGAAGGAAAAAGGGTTGTGATTGAGCATGCAGCTAATGTTTTCATAGAACTGTCTATTGTAATAGTATCTCCTGACTGCTACCCACTGGACTGTAGTTTTTCTTTTTTTCAAAGGGCATTTGTTTCTTATTTTGTGCCATGCAGTCCTATTCCAACTAGGCCTTCTCTTTGCTGACAGTGTCAAAGGAGTGTGGAGTCTTTTGGCAGGTAAGCTATCTCATCTCTGCAAATAGACATTTCCTCAAATTCAGAAGAGAGTGCAGGATTTAGCCCAAAGCAAGTGCTGGTTTTGTTTACAGAGTAATTAAGTTAGAAAAGAAAGAGATATGCATTCTTCTTATCATGTGAAATAACCTTTACCATTAACACTGTTTTAAATATCAGGATTGTCTCTCCAGTTTTTACAGGAGGATTTTGTGAAACCTAGCTGCAGCTGTAGTTGGGGCTAATGGAGTCACTGCTTTAGTTACAGCAATAAAGTCTGCTTATTTTTTCATTTCCTTTTGCTTCAATCTGAGCATTGACTTGCAAGTTAAATAGTTATTTTGCTTTGCAAAGTCTTTTACCTCCAGACAAGTCCAGCAATTAAGAGTGAGCTGGCAAATGGGATCATGTGAGTCGTGCTGAATAAAGACCAGAACTATACAACTTGCAGTGATTTTTCTGCATCCTTTGAATCCGAACTGCCGTCTCCAACAGCAAACCCAAATGAGGACAAATGTTGTCTTTAAAATGTGCTAGCTGAAGCATTTCATTTTGCAGTTTTGAAACTCCAGTTTAGGAGTATTTCAGGCTGTATTGCAGCAGGGGAGCTAGCCAAGGTGGATGTCATGCAGAGACATTATGGTGACTGTGATGTATTGTGGGAGGCCAAGGAATGAGCCTGAACTAGGTTAGAGAGCACAGCTTGCTGAAATAGCTGACAAGGCCATGTAATACAAAACAGATACGGCTTTTTGGAAAAACACAGTCTTGACAAAGAATTCATAGTTGTGAGGCAAGGAAGTCCTGGCAGCAAAACTTGAGATACTTGGAGGGGCAGTGTCAGTATAAGCTACTTGGACTTACCTTTAAGATTTTTATAGAAAAGGTAAAAAAAAAAAAAAAAACTTANACATCCAGGGATGGTGAGTCAGCCACCTCCCTGGGCAGCCTATTCCAGTGTCTGACTATTTCTGTGAAAAATTTTTTCCTAATGTCCAGTCTAAATGTACCCTGTTGCAGCTTGAATCCATTCCCTCTTGTTCTATCACCAATTACCTGTGAGACCACCACCAACCTCTCTACAATGTCCTTTTAGGTATCTGTAGAGAGTGATGAGATCTCCCCTTAGCGTCCTCTTCCTCAAACTAAACAGTCCCAGCTCCTTCAGTCGCTCTTCATAAGATTTATTCTCCAGGCCGTTCACCAGCTTCATTGCCCTCCTCTGCACTCACTCCAGCACCTCAATATCTCTCTTGCATTGAGGTGCCCAAAACTGGACACAATACCAGAATGGCACAATGCCAGAATGTTAATACCTACATCTGAAATTCTATAAGTCCTTCTCTGCCTATTATCAGTTTTGAATTGCTTTTCTCAAGCACTCTGATGTTTTTGAATACTTGTCACCCTAATTTTATCTAATTCCATATTGACTCTTGGGTAAATTTGGTCAGATTTTAATATGTAGAACATCCAACCCTTTCTTAACCCTTTTCTGATCTCAACTCTTTGTTTCTTTTGTTTCTTTTGTTTTAAATGCATTTCATTAACAATAGTAACGTAATTAACCTTCCCCGCAAAGACTGAGGCCCTGGATATTGCAAGCATTCCTCTTTGTTTTGTTTCTTCTTACACTAAGTAACGAATCTCTGCTTTTCTTTGCTGTTTATTGCTACTGTATTGGGGGGAGGGAATGAGGGTTGGGGTTTTTTTTCATTCCATTTTACTATGTTAGCCTGTCTTCATCTTCTTTTGAGTGTCTTATTTCACNATAGTTGTGAGGCAAGGAAGTCCTGGCAGCAAAACTTGAGATACTTGGAGGGGCAGTGTCAGTATAAGCTACTTGGACTTACCTTTAAGATTTTTATAGAAAAGGTAAAAAAAAAAAAAAGCAAACTTATTTTTTTAAAATACACACTTCCTACTACAGCACTGAATTTGCCTTGCTGTCATGTTTACAGTTATTCTCCTGTCATGCAGCTAGAGTCAGATGAAGTTAGATGATGATTCTTCTTCCCAGTAACTAGACCTTGGAGACTTCACCAAAACTGGAAGAGGCACTTAGCTATGCCAGCCTCCCAGGATGAGCTGTTTATATGTTCCCCAGTTTGTCACAAGCTTAAGCTGAAAGAAGTTTTAAGAAGTTGAAGCTATGCACTAGTAGCGTTCAAGATGCTACCTTGATTTAGCATAATGCATTATTGGAAGTTCTTGTAGGGTAGCCAATCATTCAGATTGGAAAAGACCCTTGGGATCATAAAGTTCAACCATTAACCCTCTACTCTACAAAGTTCTCCCCTAAACCATATCTCAACACCACATCTAAATGACCCTTAACCACATCCAGGGATGGTGAGTCAGCCCCCTCCCAGGGCAGCCTATTCCAGTGTCTGACTATTTCTGTGAAAAATTTTTTCCTAATGTCCAGTCTAAATGTACCCTGTTGCAGCTTGAATCTATTCCCTCTTGTTCTATCACCAATTACCTGTGAGACCACCACCAACCTCTCTACAATGTCCTTTTAGGTATCTGTAGAGAGTGATGAGATCTCCCCTTAGCGTCCTCTTCCTCAAACTAAACAGTCCCAGCTCCTTCAGTCGCTCTTCATAAGATTTATTCTCCAGGCCGTTCACCAGCTTCATTGCCCTCCTCTGCACTCACTCCAGCACCTCAATATCTCTCTTGCATTGAGGTGCCCAAAACTGGACACAATACCAGAATGGCACAATGCCAGAATGTTAATACCTACATCTGAAATTCTATAAGTCCTTCTCTGCCTATTATCAGTTTTGAATTGCTTTTCTCAAGCACTCTGATGTTTTTGAATACTTGTCACCCTAATTTTATCTAATTCCATATTGACTCTTGGGTAAATTTGGTCAGATTTTAATATGTAGATCATCCAACCCTTTCTTAACTCTTTTCTGATCTCAACTCTTTGTTTCTTTTGTTTCTTTTGTTTTAAATGCATTTCATTAACAATAGTAACGTAATTAACCTTCCCCGCAAAGACTGAGGCCCTGGATATTGCAAGCATTCCTCTTTGTTTTGTTTCTTCTTACACTAAGTAACGAATCTCTGCTTTTCTTTGCTGTTTATTGCTACTGTATTGGGGGGAGGGAATGAGGGTTGGGGTTTTTTTTCATTCCATTTTACTATGTTAGCCTGTCTTCATCTTCTTTTGAGTGTCTTATTTCACACAAACTTCATCTTTCTCCTGCTTCAGCTTGGCAGCCTGTGGTACATCCCTACTGTAATTTCAACCCTTTTTTTCTTTTCATACATCTTTGTACGCTTTTTTTTCATCATATCCTGAAACTTTCCTTCCCTTAGCTTCCTGAAAAAGCTATAAGATTGTCTTCTACATCAGTGTTACAGTACCCTTCAAAGCCTGAGTCATCTGACCTGTCCCTGATTACAGCCTCTTCAAGTGTAGGTTGTAGCCTGTATTGCTTCAGTAGCTGAGTCAAGTCAAAGAGAGGAGCAGAAGGGAAGAGAGAAGAACCTAAGAGCAAGTGGGACAGACAGCTAGGGGAACAATACCTTATGTACATCCTAGTTAGTTTTCCTGCTGTTCACTTTGAACTCTAGCACTGCAGTCTAGGCTGGAATCAAGAATAAGGTTCAGAAAAAAAAATATTTTCTTTATTCCTAAGAGGCAACTTGCCATATAAAATAAGAGTCAGAAGAGTGCACCTCAGAGGTTTCGCAGTAAACCTCTAATACTCATATTACAATCCTGAGACTTTTGCCAATTCACTATAATACCAGTTAAGTTATAGTTTGGTCCTTGTACTCACTGAGTCTGCCTAGGATCTGTAGTTCAGCAGATTGTCCAGCTTGTTCTCCTTCCTGCATCCTTTCATCCTCACCACCATAATTTTCTTTCCAATTCNTTCACTATAATACCAGTTAAGTTATAGTTTGGTCCTTGTACTCACTGAGTCTGCCTAGGATCTGTAGTTCAGCAGATTGTCCAGCTTGTTCTCCTTCCTGCATCCTTTCTCTTGCTGTTTGGGTTTTTTTTCTCCCCTTTCAAACCTAGTTTAAGGTGTCCCCACTTAGCTGACAAGGTGATGTTCTAAGACCCTCTTTCTTTTCTTTATGAGGGGGTTTATTGTCTTTGTTTCCCAAGCCATATGATGATATTTTTAAACACTCCCTATTTTGTCACTGTTTCCATCACTAAATATTCCCCTCCAGAAGATGTTGATCTATGCCTGTGCCTTGAACTCAACTGAAAACATTCAGGAAAACCCTACCCATTCCTTTTCCTACTTCATTCTTGTTCACAGCATTTTGTGGTAACATCTTATCTGACTATCTTGTCAAAAGTCAGGAATGCCTTCATAGTTGATCAGCTTATACCAGAACTGGAGTACTCTCAGTTTCGTCTCCCAACAGGCAGCACCTCTTGGAAGTGGTGCCCCATTACATCCCTCTCCTCTCTGTCCCAAAAGTGAGTCTCTGATGTCATCATCATTCATTCCTTATTAACTAGTCTTCGATATGCCAGGCTGTCTGTCTAGCCAGTGGGGCTCTGTTTGTGACATTCCTGAACTGTATGAATTTTCACATTCACTGGATGAGAGAGGGGAAAGTGCACAAATTAGTCAGCAAACACATGTGTATCAGATGGTTCTTCTAGAAATAACATTGGAGAGGACATGGTAATGATTACAGAGTTAGAAAATTATTTTTTCTGTCCTCAAGAGGCAAGAGAGTACTTTTTGAAGTGGGAGAACTAAATACAGTGATCAGTAGGGAGAGAAGCTGAATACAGAAGTTAGGAGACAAGCTATTGATATACAGCTAAGATTGCAGGCCTTTAGAGAGACATGAAGTTTCTGAAACCACAATTCATCATAAATATAATTCCTATTTAGCAGCTGCAATCAAGATCTAAAGGTCCTCAGCCAATCTTTGAGGAAACTATTGACACAAAACCAAATATTATTCTCTTACTCCAAGAGTAGCTTATCAAAGTGGTAGATATAATTGTCAAAAAATGTGCTTGGCAAGGTTTTAGAGACTGTACTTCATCTCAAGTGCCACCAGTCCTGGTCTTTGTCTCAGTGTGCCGTACTGGTTTGTTTTATTGCCAGTGAAGTGTGTAAGCAGCTATTTGTTGTGATCTGTCAGCATGATTTTTTTTCTTTGCTTTGTTTTGTTTTGTTTTTAAACCAGAATCTCTTTCATTTGCTCTTTTTGCCTACGGCAGTAGCTAGTAGCTACGGAGTAGCTAGCACTCAGCAGGGAAATGTAACTCTTTTTTTAAACCTGAAGAAACTACAAGTAAAGATACATACTGTGTATTTGTGAGGTCATCTACGAGGCTTGATAATATACATATTGTGAAATCTCTATCTTATGTATTTTAGATACAAATTCACACCTGCTTTGCTGTCTCTGGTAGTACCTTATTTCTCAGGCAAACTGTCTGATTTCAGTAGTATAAAGGAGTCTGTTATCATAACAGAAAGAATGTGGTCTGTGATCATGCACTCTTCACAAGTGTGATTGAGAGCTTAGATGTGTGAGTTCTGTGTGCTGTATCATTCATGAAGTTTGTCTTCAAAGGAAATTGTTTAGGCAATCTACCTCCCACAGTATCCTGAAGATACAGCACCATTTATAAAAAGGCTTTCATTGGAACTTCTCTTAAATGATCACCTGTATAACATGCTGTCTTTCTAGTCTCTTACCTGAAGAGGATGAGAGTGAAGGACTAGAACTCTCAAGGCACATGCCAGCAAGACCCACAAACTATAATATGTTCTTTCCACAATCCAGCCCAGTACTGAAATACTTAAACTTGAGACTACTCGTATGCTTAAGTCTTTGGATGAGAAACTTTGGACTTTGCCTTGCCAGGGCTTATGGCAGTAAAAATTTGGGGTTTTATTTTTCATCCTGAACTTCTTAACAAAGAAGACACATACTGCTGTTAGCTCAGTTTTACAGGCTGAACTACAGAATCCAGTCCTCCAATGCATAAATGGATTCCTGGACCGAATGATAAATTCAGGTCTCACTGCGGTCAAAGTCACTGCATGATCTTGACCCAAACTGCAGTGCAACTGCAGAAGTACTATCTTGCAACAGGAGAAGTACTTTCTGCCTTTGTTTCTTATGTATCAGAAGTGCTGTGCTTATAAAGAGACAGGGTTTGGAGAAAGGAGTAATATATTTTTGATGGAACAGCTGGTGTAGTTGGAAAAAAGAGGCAAAATTTCGACCACCAATTTTTTCTCCAGGGTGGAATCAAAAGCAGCAAAACTTGTGCTGAGTTCTGGGTGTGAATGGCTGTTCTATGTCAGTGATCCAAGCCATGCACTTAAATAGCTACATAAATTATTTATGAGGCACTTGTTAATAAAGGAGTTTATGATTTAAAAAAAGCAGTGCTCTGACAGCAGTAAAGAAAAACAATTTAGCACCTGAACGTAGTGTCCGTTGAAGGGAAGGGTAGCAGGAATTACAATGTCAGAAAAGTCTAATGTGCCATAAAACTAACTCTCCTGATTCCATAGCTTTTGCCATTCGATGGAGTTAGTTTTCAGTCTTACCTTTTGAAGGCATTGTGTATGTCTTGAATGTCCCTTAACTATAGACCAGAGAAAAGTAATTGTTTAGGGAAAAGTGCTTACTAGCTACAATTACAGAATTTTCATCTTCTACTGATTATCAGTGTGAATTCTTGCTGATGCATAATGCTTAAGTGCTTCTGGGGAAAAAATAAATGGGCAGTTTCTTCCAAAATATTGCTTCCAAGGAAAGAAACAGGCACCTTTTTTTTTAGGCACATTTTAAATCACCACCTCCTAGGAGAAAGTCTGAACGCTTCACAGCCTCAAACTGAGCATCATGAATGTGCAGAACTTTTTTCCAGACTATAAATTGTCATGCAGATGATCAAATTTCTGGTTTTTTAGCAGTTTAGTGTGCTAGTATATTTAAAGTTTATCATCCTGGTATAAACACTTGCACCATGTTTGGTTTTTTTTTATTTTATTAGTTAAACACAGGATACATAGGAATTTATATTTTGGTTCTATTTTTTTTTATGATGGATCACCTATATAGTAGAAAGTGCTTAACAATGCTGTAGAAGAGGGTTTTTTTCTGGACAGAAAAAAGGAGAATTGAATTAAAACTGACCTTAATTTTATTGCATATGTTAAATATTCCTACAAATAAAGCAACTACATTTTTGTTGCATGTAAGCATGATCAGTAATATGCAGATTCCATTTGCCATGTTTGAAGGTGATCACCTACTTGCATCCTATAGAACTTTCCTAAAGCTATTCCATGGGAGGCTTTCAACTGCCACAGTCATATCCACTGAGCTAGAGTTTCTCTAAAAATGTGCTTCCCTGAAGGCACCATCTAGCAGTACTGGTTGATCTTAGAAGCTTTGCATGGGTTGTGAGTTTAGAGTGAAAGCCCCTCTAAGTTCTACTACGTATCAGTGGGGATATCGCTTCTGTCAATGGCTGTTTCACAACTGGTTTGACAATCTTTGGTGAAGTAATAGATTGGGGGGGCACAGGGTAGCAAATTATAGAATATGGCAGAACGAGTGGGGGACAAATAGCTGTCAGAATAGCTTGCAAAAGATAAAAAAGTGCTGAGGGTCAGAAATTATTCAACAACTTGTATCAATATTGTAAACTATTTTCCTGATATCAAACAATGGAATTTGTTTCACTTTTGCAGTGTTTTGAATTACCTTTTCTCTCTGTCCTCAGTTCTTTTATTCATTATGGAAAAATAAAACTAATATATATGTATTTTTGTGACCTGATTACTTTTTTCCTCAAGTGGCTTCATTCTCTGATGCTTTGATATGACACAGTATTGGGAAAATATTCATGGCTGATGTCTTTGGGGTTTTTTGGTCTTAGTACCAACCAAAAATTAATGCTACTAGCCCCAGCAATTTCAACAGGTTGGACACTGGTGCAGGTGTTAAAGTAAACTACTCAATTCCTGCCTCATAACTTCAGTTTAAGCTTGACTTCCATTACCAGCTGAAAGTCTTCAGTTATAAAAATCTCAAAAGTTTTATGCGAGTTATTTTAACTGTATTTTTGCAAGTTACTGCAATCACTATTCTCCCTTCAGAGTCCCAGAAATGGAGCAGAGGTAGAAGGGAGTTTGAGAGTGTCTGTAGGGAAGAAGAGCAGACTTCTTGCTTTCACTGTACATGACTGGAACTTGACTTTTAATACCTCAGCTGTGCAAGTACCAGCTTTGCTTGCTGGCTCAGAAAGTTTCCTCTAGCAATAAATGATGCCAGCATTTGATAAAATGTCTACCTTGGAAAATATTTTTTAAACTCCATTGAGTAAACCAATAAAGCAACAATTCTGGGTTAGTCAAAGCTCCCAACTGCTGAGTGTGCTGGTTTAGGGGTGAACAGGAAGGGTGAGAGAGCAGAGCAGCACAATACACTTCCACTTCCACCTCAGGCATAACTGGGAGTAGCAGCACACCAGGTCTTCAGAAAACAATATATATGAAATGGGAATCTGGAATTAGGCACACAAATATCACCGACCATTTTTTTTCCCCTCCTAGTAGAGTACAATTAGAAAGCTGTGTTGAAATAATATCAAGAAAAGGGTGGGGGTGTTTAAACCCTTGCTAGCTCAGTGTTTGAATTGTATGTGGCCCCCTATCATTTCTTTTTTCTTACTGTTACTAGTATGTTTTACAAAGTATCTATACTACACACAGACACCTTCAAATTCAAGATAAGTCAAACCACATGAGATGTGCTGCTGAGTGGAAAGAGGTGACAGCTACAAGTACCAGAGAAAGCCCCAGTTCTTACAGTTCTTACTGACATGCTCTGGGGTGTTCAGTGCCTGTGTGGAGCAGACAGATATCCCTACTTAATTGCATCTCTGCTGAAGGGCTCTCACAAGATGTGTTATGCTCCATTTATCTCTTTCAGAAGTCAGACCTGAAAAATAGGAATTTATATTTCTGTTAGTTGACATTTTGCATAATGCAGCAGGACGTGAGTGGATATGGCCTGGAATTTGAGTAGGTGCTACTGAGCACAACTCCAACAGAAAATATACACCTCGTAGTACAAAAGCAAACAAGAAAGCTCCAGGATCTGCATTTTCAGGGTAACGGACTCTCAGCTGATGTGCAACAGCTACAGCTCCCTAATTTCATGGTCAAATACGGACCCTAGAATGGGCTATGGCACAGTGCGCTTGTCCCCCACAGCAGCCCCTGGCCCTAGGCCAGATGTACTCAGTTGTGGCACGCTCCTGCATTCTCTAGCAAGCATCCTTTTCATCCCACTTTCCTAGATACAACATGCTGTTCTTGTGGAAAAGAAACCTGCAGCACTTATTTACCCAGTATTAGCATCCTGCCACCTTTCAGTGGGTAACTAGTGTGGGCAGACCCACACTAGCCTACCTGTGCTGCAGGACACGTGGTCCTGTAATGACGATAGCTCAAGCCTTCCTCCTTTCAACCCTGTTGTTTTGGAGTTGGGGGTTTTCTTTCCTTTTTTTTCCCCCTATCATTTCTTTTTTCTTTTCTTTTTCTTTCTTTTCTGCCTTCTGTAGGGCTTATCCACCAAGCATAGCTGAGTGTGAATTTAGATGTAGACTGTGCGCAAATTTGGTCCTTAAACCACACAAAAGAGTTACTGTAGAGGTAGGTGAGAAACACAAAGCTCCACTGTTGAAGGCTCTAAGGAGATAAAGTGATTGAGAAAATCCCCTAAGAAATTCAGCCAGGATCCCTAATGTCTGAAAGCAGGCGAGTAGCACCTCCTACACTGCAAGAAAATAAATCCCGTACCAGTTATCAGTACTTAAAACACAGGTACAGGGTAGCATACTGCTGGGCTGAAAACATGCTAGGCTTTACTTCAAACACTGATTCTCCCCTCCCCTGGGTGATTATGACCTTTCCATCTGAAGTTACGGTAACTCTACATTATGACTACACTGCTGCTGTTACAGCAGTAGAGAAAATCACCTGCTGCATGATTTTGTTGCTCTTAGGAAAATTGTGGTCAAGTGTTGTAAAGAGTCTAGCCTACCCTGTTGCTATACAATAAACAGGATCGGTGGTATAGGCAACCAGGTTCTTCTTTTCCCTGAGTTTATTACATGTCATAACTCCTTGCAGAGGCTGCCACATCTTTTGTTATCAGTCGCTTATTAACAAAGAAGTCCTCTGGATTGCCTGTAATTAGCCATGTAAAATTGAGTTGATCGTTCCACTGGGCATTATGTGGTTAACCACAAGCTTCCTTACTAACACCAGATGTAAATCTGAACTGTAAGTAGAAAAAATAAACTGGTATGTTGCATACAGAATAATTTAAATAGCTGCATAAAATCTCACTGTGGATTGTATTTCTTTCCATGGATCTTCTATAATATTAGGAGAATTTTGCTGGAACTTGACTGGAGCGCATACTGCCTTTGAAAAAATGTGGAATTTTTGTGAAAACCCACCCTCAAAAAATACTAATATCTGGTTTGTGTCAGCAGCACATGTTCATTTCTGCCAGTAAGGATAAGGAGTTATAATAAGCTTATGTGATGAAATGATTCTTGTTTTTTTTTCTAAATAACTGTTCCTGTTTTCTTTCATAGAGAGAAATTCTAGAACAGCAACAGCAAGAGAGATACGACACAAGTTTTCACAGTATGTGTATGTTCTGTGATCAAGAATTCACAGGAAATAGGTTTGTTTATTGGCCTGTTTGCTTTTGTTTGATTGGCTGTTGAGCCTCTTTGTTTGTGGTTTAAATGTTATCAAACCAGTAATGGTAGGACTCAAGATAGAATTAATTTTAAGGTATAGTTTAAGTACTTCTTTCAACTGCAGTTCAGTTTTAAATAGACTCTGTCCTAGTTCTCAATCCTTTATTTATTCCAGTAAAACTTTTTATACCACACAGAAAGCTGGAGTTGGGAAGTGAACCATTTTAAAGAAAGATGGGTTTTTTGACAGTTGTTTTAGTGGCAAGGAGAGCTGTTTAAGCCAGTACGGCTGTTAAAAAATATCTCTATCCAGTTAGACATTTTCTTATTTAAACTTCACCAAGCCATTGTGAATTTGAAGATCAGATGGAAAAAAGGAGAGGAAAGATAGAATGAGAATGGAGTGCTTTGCAGCATCAGTCAAGTGCGAGCAGGAACGGCATTGAAGTACTTGCTTTGAAGAACCTTTGTTTATATACAGTAAATCTTATCTCTGAACGTCTGTTCTAGTATTCTGGAAAGGTAGAATAACCCAGGGTCACATCCCTGAAGGTTGTTCCAATGTTGTGCGACTATCCTATTCTCTTTACTGCCAGGTGTAGTGAAGTCCACATCATTCACCCCCACCCCCACCCCGAGAACTTCAGCCTCTGGTTACTGTTGGGTCTGACACACAGATTATGTGGTTTCAGAGTTGTGTGTGGACTGTGGTAAAAGCAAGGCTTAGCAGTGTCAACACTGGCTGTTTCTTTAGTGCCCAAAGGCAGAAGCTGGGGCGTATAGAGATGTTGGGCACCTAAGGAATTAATCAGTATATCTATAGTAGAAAAATAACTTATTTGAATGCCCATGTATGTTTATTCATGCATACTTCTGAGGGCTGTTTGTGTTGCTAGTGCTGTGTGAAGTGACATTACTGTAAAAGCATATCTCATCCAAGAAATTCTGCTCTGCTAACCAGCAGAGAAAACTTACAAATGGCTCTTTAGAATGTTTCTCAAGCCAGCTGCTTGAAACATGTGATTTGCTTATTGAGGTTAATAAATGACCCTTCCTAATAGTGAGGGTCAAAATAAACAATTTTGTAATTTTAATTTAAAGGATTATTTTTCATACATGCGGATTAAGTAATTGAAATGTTGCTGAACGTTCAGCAGAGCTGAAATTGTAAACGTCCTTTTTCAATGAAGTTGCATTCTTTTTTTTCTAGTAGTGGCAGCAACACTATTATTGTTAATAAATGTTGGCTTTTCTGCATTTTTAGAGCACTTGTGTTTTGAGTCACTAATTGAATAATTCTTATATGTATCAAAAAATATGTAACTTTCCTTTTGAATGTCTTTTGTAGATCTGTCCTTCTCAATCATATGGCAAGAGAGCATGCTTTTAACATAGGGCTTCCAGATAACATTGTGAATTGCTATGAGTTTTTGGCTGTATTACAGGAGAAGCTTGACAAGTAAGTAGGTTTTTGGTGGTGTTTTGGGTTTTTTTAATGTACTTAGGTCATATTACTTTTAACCTTGTAAATAATTTGGGTTAAAATTCAGAATTCATGGGTAGGTAAGAAGAAACAAAGAGAGAATGTAAATTTATTGTGAGTGCTCTTGGAATGCTTTTTGTTGACTTATTGAAAGCTATTTCATAACAATTTTTAGTATGTGTTTGCTGGAAAGATGGAGTCACATGAAGTACTTCAGTTGTTCTTCATTGCACAGTTTCCACTAGTATCAATAACATCATGTCCTTTTTTCACATAACTGGTAATCTTCTTTCTCATCGTAACAATATTTTTGCTAAAATGTCTTTAATCACCAAATACAGGGTTTTAATGCCAATCCTTGTTTGGCTCTGTATATCAATAATATGAGATGTTTGACTTCTCCCCTCTCCACTGCTTACAGAGTATAGCCCAGAGCAGGAGGGGAAAGACAGTGTTGCCTCAGAAACATCTAAACCACAGATGGCTGAAAAAGTTAAAAGGGGAATTTGGGAAAACTTCAGTAGCAAAGAACAAGAAAGTCCTCACTTTGAGTTTCTTTTGCAAGTATAGTGCCATTTATGGATTTCATAAATGGGACAATATGAAGTATACTGCAAATACAAATTGGGCTTTAGCAGAAAATGTATTTCCTTAAGAGTGAAAATGTAGCTTTAACAAGTTTCTTAGATTTCAATGCAATCTGTAATCAACGACTGTAGGAGAAATTTGCCTAAATCTTAGATTTAGTTATGAAAAGCCACAGAGCAGTGGGATCTGTGAAAATTGCGATATGGAAATTAGATTAAATATCCTTCCAAGTAAATTTAGGAACCATTGGTTTGTACATTTGATGGAAAGAAAGGGGGAAAAAAAAAAAAAGAGATTAAAAGGAAAGAAAAGGCAGCAGTGCTCTCTCTAATTTAGTCTTTGGCCTGACAAAGGTACATGTTAACTTATTCCAGAAATGAAGATGTATTAAGAATGCCTTTTAGTCCTTGTATTGTGTTGCCTAATGCACTGAGTTACCATACTTGCTGATAAATTGCAGCTTTACTATTTATCAGTAGGACCTGAGGCTTTCATTTAGATGGAGGTTTCTCAAAGCCAGTCATCTCTGTACTTAATACACATGCTGAAATTTCTTTCAAAGCAGTGAAAGGCCACTCCTCCTACTGCTAAGAAAAGATTTAATAGCCAGAATAGTACCTGAAAGTATTATTAAGAGAAGAAAAATCTTGTTTCAGGCAAATAGCATGACTACATTGTGTATGCTGAGGAAAAGCATTACATACTCTTCCTGAGTATGCCTTTCACAAGCAGAACAAACTCTTTGCTGTTAACAGGTGGAGCAGTGTAGATACTGAAATTCATAGATGTATTCTGCTATTGGATCTATGATTCACCAGCAAAGCAATATTTAGATTTTGTGGCTGCAAGTACAAGGAGAACTCATAACTTCCTTAACAGTAAGCTCAATGTTACAGTAGTTCTTGGAAGGCAAAAAGATATGGAGAATCCTGAACTGCTACTCCACACTAAAGAGCTGAGGGGAACCTGGAAACTCATTTGCTGAAACAGTATGGGGGTTTTCAGGGTGTAGGTATAGACCTTCTAGGCACAATATTAATGTTTTTGTGGGGGCAAAAGCTTGAGCAAGAAAATAATTTTCTTCTTCAACCTCTCTTATCTTAAACCCTGGGGAAATTACAGAAAGGCCTGACCCAGACACTGTTAAAATTCCTTCTGACTATACAATCAAGCATGCTTTCATCTCTGAGCAAAGGAAAAAAAAATATCATTTTCATTCAGAGCCACTGCTTTTTTTAATATCCATGGGTTTTGTGCCTTGAAGTGCTGTTGTTTATCCCCCCCATCAAATAATTTTTACTTCTAGCCAGCATCTCCTATACAAAAACAAAAAAAAAATATATATAATGCCACAGTTACAAAGTTTTTATTTTATGAGAAATTATTTCTAGAGGTTTTCCTCATCTCCCTGTGAAGATAATTTTTCAAACAGCCCAAGAAACTGACTCCATCTTGGTAGGATATACCAATAGGATATGTATAAGAAAAGCATTTTAGTACCTTGGCTAGCATTTCAAAACCTACATCCATTAAACAAGGATGTAGGTAAACAACTTTCTTTAAGTTCGGGGATCCCCTACATCTCCACCAGGGTAAAAATGACTATCATCTATTTCAGGAAGAATTGCCCATTTAGTCTGAAATGCTGATTTTTTTGTCCTTGTAGGCCACTGTCTGAGTCAGGAGACTTGACTTCATGATTTATAGGCTCAACTTTCAAGTGTCACTCGATACTACAGTAGAGAGAACAGTTATTATATTGCGCTCTTAATAGGGAACTTAAGACAGTGCATGTGCTTCTGTTTTGTTTTAATTTCTCTGGAAGACATACTGTGGCATACTGTAATGTAAGGATAAATTTGTTAATGAATATTTTCACCTTCTCAGGAAATATGTGTATATATAGAATAATTATATTTATTAAATTTTATTTCTCAGGGTTTCAAAACCCATTGATCACCCTGGCAAAATTTCATTTAGTCTCCCCATGAGTTAGAAATAGAAAATTACCTGGTTAGGTAAATTAAATTGCTTTTAAAGATATGTAGCACATTCAGAGTTCAGGGTTTCTTCGCTCTGAATTACAAAGAAACAGTTGCCGATGGGTTGGATGCCAGTATATAATGCATGCTGAGGTAAGAGCACGCCTGTTGACCAGTCTGTGGCCCTCCTGTGCCCTGACGTGACATTTGTGGGTAATCAAATTTTTCTCCCATTTTGCCTGTGGAGCAAACAGTAAACTTTCTTATTTTCATATTTTAATGACTTTCATCATCTCTGTGTTGATTAACTCTACTATGATCTAAGATTATCTTGTACTGTTTTTTCAGATAAACTTTCTTTTTCATTTACCTTGCTCTTACATGTTTAGGATTAATCTTACTGTATATATGTCCAGCTTATTTACAAATTTTATCTTGTAATATTTTCATTTCAATGTGTTGACCTGTTTACCTTATTATCTTAGTTTGCAGTGTTTATACTGTGAAAAAGTCTTCAGAGACAAAAACACACTTAAAGATCACATGAGAAAGAAGCAGCATCGCAGAATCAATGCCAAAAACAAAGAATATGACAAATTTTATATCATTAATTACTTGGTAAGTGGTTCTATGAATAATTAGTACATTGACTAAAGCAATATAGACAATCTCTTGTTAAAAGTGAGTCATTCCAAAATGACAATTATACAAAGGTCAAAAATCAAGTGAAGGACTCTTAAGACGCACGCTCATTTATGGTTTGATATTCTGGATAATTGTTAAACTATGGAATAGTAAACATTTGTTGCTGTGAGTTGATTGAGATGCAAGAATGCAGCTTGAAGAGACACTAATCATGTCATTCGTGTTCAGTCTCTGCTTTAATAACTAGAAGGGAAAATGAGATAATGAAGTAAATGGAGATCTAGCTTGAATGCTATTGGCTTTGAGCTTCTTTTCTACAAACTTTAAGCTGGAACTGCTCTTCAGAATATAAATTAAATGCAAAGAGGAGGAAAATGAGAGATCCGTAGATGAAAGAAAAAGTGTTCAGGTTTAGCTTCCAGGTAGGTGTATGTTGCTAGTTATTAATATTTTTTTTATCTCAGATCTTTGAGAGTGTGTGTGCAAGTGGATGTGTAACAGATCTTCACTTGCTGTCTTCAACTCATGAATATCGGTGCTGATTCAAAAGCTGTTACATTCTGTCCCAGAAATAACTGCATTTCACCTGAACTAGTCTTTGCGCCTTCTACATGTGTTGATATCCAGGTTATAAATAGTCATCCTTGACTGTTCTACCTATGTTTTCCATTTAATTTCTCTCCTTGGGTTTATTTTAATACTAAGAATAAAAAGTTGTATGTTTAATAGTCTGCCAAGTTCCTTCTACCCAAGATGGACTGAATTCCCTCTGGGATCCTGCATACTTTCTGTTCAAAGATCAACGATCTGAGGCCTATATTTTCTTTTCTAGATATTCAAATACCACTGCTTTGAAAATTGACCTACACTTGCTTCACAGTGGGAAAAAAGTTGTGAAGTTCTGCAGGGTAGATGTTCCCAGCTTCTCAACAGAACTGAGCATTCATTTCTTCCTTGGAAGTTTGCAGACTTAAATTTAACATTTTTACCAATTCTTTTCAGTGAATTTAATAGTTTCATTCTTTTCTGCTAGTCCTTCAGGTAGTCTTATGTTTTCAGAACTTGGCATCCTCTTTAAGTTACCTTCTGTCTCTAGTTTGCATTCACTGTTCAGGTTGGGATTTGATCAGGAAATTGAGCTAGATGACTGCTCAGAAATATAGAGAACCATGTGATAGCCCTTCAGAAATTGTAGAGATATGCAGAGACATCATTTTATTAGTGCAGACACAGTGACTGTGTCATGTAAATAAGCAGAACATGTCAAAGTAAATATAACAGCAAGACTAATATTCATATATGTCACCTCTTTTTCCACTCTCTCCAGTTCCTCCAAAACTGGTGGTCTAGTCCATGCTGTCTACCAAGAATGATCTGTGGCCTGTACATGTCCTGCACTACATCCAAGCACTGTCTGGGTAGCATTGCTGGCATGGCCATGGAACATGCAGATTCTTAAGCAGTATGGACAGTTGCAGGACAGTCCTCAAGTCAGGGCTGTGGTCTTCTTCAGTTATTCTGTTCTGGGCAGGTCTTTGCAGAGTAACTTTTTATGCCATCGTGAACAAATTCAGGTATTGATCACATAGCAGCTTCACTTAGACTGTATTTTTTAGGTCCTTTCTATTACAGACAGATGATCATAAATATAATTCCAGTAGGATATGTCAAACCACCAAAACATTTAAAATGGGGGGGAAGGGGTTCTCTGCATATGCAAGGTTTGTACCAGTGTGCTGTCAGTGCTGCTTCTGGGACTTACTTTGAATGATCAGAATTCTTTGACTGGCTCTGTATACTCTGCTACACCCATGTTTTCTTTCCACACATATTTAAGTTGTCTTTCACTACATTCTACTCAGTGCACTCTTTCTTCTCAGTCTTTCTGATACTTCACACTGTAGACATCTGAACTTCTGACATTTCTTCTTTTAAAGGAAGGAATATTTGTTTTTAATAAAGGATTAAAACCAGACCAAAAACTCTTTCTTAAATGCTTATAAGATAGTTCACTATAAAATGTGTATTTTCACACTAATGTTGCATGAAATTAAATTTTTCATTAACATAAAATTTTTAGGATGGTTCCCACATAATTGAAAGTGTTTTCTTTCAAAATAGCCTTTTAACCCTTTATTTTTACACAGGAGAAAAAGATTAAAGGGAAGAACTTTCATTTGTTCAGTGGGGGTTTAGTACATTGACCTTTACATGTAAGGATAAATGACATTATTCTTATATGTAAGGAGAAATAACATTATTCTGTACTTCACATACGTAGTCTACAGTAGAGTGTATTAATGTGACAGGACGCTTTCCTTTTTTGAGCTGAGTCTATATTTAGTAAATTCTAGATGTTATGCTAGGTCTGCTTTCTGTAATGACTTGAAGTGATCTTGCTTCCTCTCTCCCAGCACCTCACAGTTTACTAGAGGATATTTTTTTAATGAGTGGCATCAAGCTTTACCAACTTCTCAATAAGCCTTAAAGATTTGTGCTTTGAATTGCTCTAAATGTCCAGGAGAATTACACAATTTCACAGACACAGACATAGATTAGATATCTTATCTGAAATGACAGATGGACTGCTTCAAAATTTACTACTGAATTCTTCTTGACCTCTAGATCTATTTTTTTGTATGTTTTCACAGAAAAGTTTGTAATCTGAGAATGTAACAAAGATCTTTTTATATGCCAGCTTGATCAGGTTTTCACCATAAAGAAACTGTAGGACTAAGTAGGTGTCTAATGATAAGCATCAATGTTATCACAGTCTTATCCACTGCACTTTTAGGATGTGGATCTTAAAGCTTTCCTATCAGCAGCTGGATCTTATGCTCTTTAAATGAATAGTTCTTTAGTATAACCATCTTAGAGATATTATTGTCCTTTGCTTTATAATTTTCCATTACCTATTATCTTCACCAAACACTGTGTAAAATAGTCTTATTAAGCTGGAATTGGCAATTTCCTTTCATTTGTGGCTTTCATATTGAAAGGTTTCAAGGGCTTTTTGTTCAGGTGTCCTGAGAATATCTGCTTTACATTTCTTGTGTTTTTAAACTGAGTGTGAGACTCCTGTTGATTTTATTTAGAGCAGTAGGTTTGCCCACCTTCTTCTTTCCCCTCATTCTGCTTTTGGCTTCAATTGTGGTTTTAGTGCAGTTGTGAAAATCTGTTTTCATAACCTAATACATCTGTGTGTTGGTAGTTTCCTCCCCTAGATTTTCAATTTGGCATAGCAATCAGTAATGTAAATGCAAATTCCTTGGTAAATATTTTGGTATTCTGAGATTTCTATGACTTCTGTCACGACCTACAAGCTGCTTTGATTTATCTACCCCCATATTATTTATGTGTTCTATTGCTCAAAGGTTAGTGTTAGAGTATTACAAGTAGTAAGTGTAGGAGTGGAAGCTTTTTTAGTTGTGTGCATGTAAAATAGACTTCTTTAACAAGCAACTATAAAATGTTTATTATTAGATAGTTCCATTAAATTAGAGTGGGAGTTTTGCAATTACGCAAATTCCTTCAAAGGCAGTGGGAGCATGTCCCCAGTGGATGTGGAGGTCTGTTGTCAGTATTGTATAAGTATGGAAAATGATACTAGTCCTACTTGGAAAGGCTTGAAGTATAGATTGAAAAAGATCAGCTGCTAGTAGAGGGTGAAGAACTGGGCAACAATGAATCCAAGATATATATAGGTTATCTTATTTTTCTTTTCTCAAAAAAAAACCCTTCCAACCTAATTTTCTTGTTTCTGTGCCTGTGCCCCATGAACCATCTTGCACAAAGAGCCCAGTACAAATGGAGAAGGAAGAACTTTATAGTGCCAGATGCAGGCTATAAAAGATCAGAGGGCAGTATTAAAACTCTCTTATCCCTAGCTCAAGGAACTGAGGTGAACACAGACTGTCAAGGCCTTCCCTTCTGTGTTCACCTGATTGTTACCAACAGCACTTTAAGTACAGAGTATCTTTGTAGGAAACATGGATGTTTATTTTCAAATTGACTAATGGAATATATCCACAGTAATGTAACATCACCATAAGGAATGTGCTTACGACTATGCTAGGTGGCTGAAAATGGCACCTGCTACTTACTAGCACACTTGTTTCATAAAACCTTACTTTTTCCTCAAAGATAAGATCTTTTCTTCTTATTGCCAAGCCATATGTTTTGTTATGGGATTACTATTTATATTTATCCCATTTTGACTTCCACAGTATGTATTTTGTAAAATATCACTATTTTGGTGATAGTTCAAGAGTTAATAAAATCCCCCAAGTTGGGGAATGCTTCATATTAAAATTTATCCAATGTCTATTAACTAATGTTGGGGTAAGACCGTCTTTTCTGTGTGATAAATCATCTCAAGTTCTGCAGCTGTATAAAACTATCCCAATGATCTCAGTAAAGCAGGTGAGAAGAAGGGCAAGAGGAAATTTGCAGGGGAAAGCAGCATCTGTTTGGAATTTCTGAGCTCCGCAGGCCTGGAACTACACTTGCATGTAGTTCAGTAACTGCTCTTCTGGGAAAACTGCTTGAGATACCAGCTGCTGCTTCTAGTTTCTCCCATCTCAGCACTTCTTCTGAAGTTGGGGTATGTTGCCTCAGTGAAATATGAAAAAGTGTGCTTCGACTTCATTGTGGAAGACAAAATCAAACCACACACATTTGTATACTCACTCTCCTTACTTTTCTGTAGGAGAATTTCCTCTCTGTGAGGTACACAGGAAGTTTTGGGTTTTTTCTTAAGCTGGCCTTCCTTGGATATATAGGAAGGCCTGTCTCTTTTTTTTTTT
>VWZY01009796.1:971306-1005455 GCA_013399075.1 Chloroceryle aenea
TTTTTTTCCAATTATGCATTTTCTGCTGTTTGAGCTAATAACAATATGAAGTCTAGATTTGTCTCTGGTTTTGTTAAGAATTTTTTGGGAATCTCTAAAGATGATTGCTGGGAGCTCTTGCACCTTGGATGAAAGAACAAGGGAAGTTGAATACTTGGTCCCAGATGCCCATCAAGCCATAGAACTGAAAAAGTGGATTTAATAATAGAAAAATTATAGAAACTGGAAGAGCTTTAAGAATGTTTTGAAGAACCTTTTCCCACACAGTTGCTCAGCTTCCATTTCTTGGCACTTCTTTTCACCATGCAATTTTCCAGTGATACGAGACCTGGTTAGTTTTCTCCTGTTTCCCTTTTTTTTCCTCCTCTGAATATGATGGAAACAGAGAACTCTTATAAGATCCTTCTCTGCCTTCTTCACAGAAATACCATAGAGAAACAGCAAAGAAATAGCAAAGCTTGTCTGTGGTTTTTCCCTTTCACCTTTAATTAAAAGGTGAAGCTTAAATATCGGTTACTATTTTGAACATACTTTTTGTGCACATATGCTTCAGGCTATTGAGGGGAAAAAATGTGAGCATTCCTCTTCATTTTGCAGTGGCTGTGAGCCACTATCCTCTCGTTAAGGTGTTAACATTAGCAGCCATAGGAAACTAGTGTGCAGCTGGGAGAACATGTGGTGAGAGGTGCTAATGGCTTCATGTTATCTCTCAGTAATGGTGACATTAATGAGTCTCCCTGTAACTCAGAGAGTTTACATACTACCATGTAGAATCACTGAATTAATTACTGAATTTTCATTCTGTAATGTATGATGACATTATGTTTAGAGCTGTCTAGAGACATTTGTTTATCATTTACCTGATAGACACTAACAGCTTTGAAATTTCTCATTATACTCTTAAATGATGGATATCTTTTTCCTTCTTTTTCTAACCAACCATAAAGGCAATAATAACACTTAATACTGATAATAAAGCTTAACACTAATACTAAGGATGTTATTAGATATATTTATTAGAAGGAATATTTGAATGAATGAAATAAATGAAAGAGTGATCTTTTTTATTAGCTGCCTTTTTTGAATGGGGACAAGATCATCAACTATGATATGAGTGAATCCTTCACAGCCATCAAACCTATGAGTTCAAAAATTCTGTTTTGATTACTGGTTAGTTTGCTCAGGTTTATTTTTAAAGGCAGGGAGAACCAGAGGAAAGAAAACCACTAGCTAAAGATCACTGCTGGTATTTCAGTAGAGCTCTTCAGCTTTTTATTGCCTATTATTTATATCTCAGTCCTGCTGAGAGTGCTTACCATTGTGCTGAGCACTGCACAAATGTATGGTGATATACTTTGTGCTGAAGGTCTTTAAGATATAAATAAACAACAGAGGAAGTAAAAGGAGGAACAGAACACCATGAATAGATGTGCTTATATTCACACCTGAGAAAAGGGTAGAAGAGAAGCCGGAGTCTAGTTCAGAGCTCTACGCCCTGGCTCATACCGCCTTCCTGGAGTACTCTGTAGCTAAGTTTACATCATGCGTTGTTACTGAGATAACCTTGGACAAGGTACGAGCTCTGACTGGTGTAGCTATGCCAACTAAAGTCTCAAGTGTGATAGCTGCCTTGTTTAAGCAGCATATGCTGCATGAAAAGCAAGGTAGGCAGATTGGATTAAGCAAGTGTGATGGCAAACTCAAGACAGTGAAAACATACCCACCTCAGGAACATCTTGGTACTGTTGCGACACTAGTTTTGCACAGAGTTTGGATCCTCTTAAGAGCTCTGTGACAAATCATCTTCTGAGATGTAGGGCGGGGGATGCCCCATTAAAAGACAAAACAAATTGTTAAGAATTCTTACTAAAACGGTATTGTATGTCTGTCTTTAACTCG
This sequence comes from Chloroceryle aenea, assembly GCA_013399075.1. Lineage (NCBI taxonomy): Eukaryota > Metazoa > Chordata > Aves > Coraciiformes > Cerylidae > Chloroceryle > Chloroceryle aenea. The sequence goes on from VWZY01009796.1 coordinate 973,206, forward strand.
CAGAAATACCAAGGTGATCCAAAATAAGATGTTGATCGTTACTGCCCAGATGTTCATTTAGTTGATATATAAAGTGTGTTATGAATAAGGAAGTGTTTTGGTTTTTTTTCTTCTCTGTTTTCTCCACAGGAATTTGGAAAGTCCTGGGAGGAAGTGCAGTCAGAGGATGACCGGGAATTACTAGAAAACCCGGAAGAGTAAGGGTTACTTATGCACCAGTTACAAAGACTTGAAAGAACATTATAATTGGAAGTAGTTACAGGGAAAATGCTGCACATAGTTAATACACAGTTAAAATTCATTTAAGCCAATCAAATTGACTCCAAATTGTGCTCATCAAAGACAATTCACAACAAGGGCTGTAAATTTCATATTTCAGCCACAACCCTATTTTTAATTTGCTATCATTGAAACAACAGCCTTTTGGATTTGTAATAAGGTAGGCAAAACAGAGGGATTTTTTTACTAAAAAATGGTGGAACAATTTTTGTTCAAATTTAAAATTCAGGCATAACCATCAAAAATGTCAGCATGAGACGGAAATGTTATGAAAAAGTCTGATAACAGGATTTGAGGGAAACCTCTAAACAGTGCTGCTGACTGAGGGCAACATCCACCTCTCTTCTGCATTCTTCTGTGGTCCAGGCCCTCAGATCACTGCAGAAGAGGCTTCCTTGGCTGTGGAGAATTGAATAATCAGGAAGTAATTTGCAAGTATCAAGGCCCCTGACCTTCCTATTTCTCCCTGTGACTTGAGCTTAATTTTACTTGATTATACCTGGTTGTAATAATATTTCTACCAGCAGTATTGGAGTTCTAAAAAGATGTCTTGTTAAAGTGTTCTGTGTGTGCATGTCTAAATGTATCATAAATTAGTATCTCTTTCAGGAATAACAGCATTTGATAAGTAAGAAACACTTAGAGTGAACGAACAAACTCTTCCTGTTGATTATGTCTTTGTCTGGTATACTGAAAGATTAGAAAGGTATAAAAGAATTTTAAGACTTTATAAAAATAAACACTGAACATGGTATTTGATGACTTGCCAAACTGGATAGAAATTGAAGTTAAGATCCAGTTTATCAGTGCAGGCAAGTTCAGGTAGGACTTCTGCACATGAATCACCAAACAGAAACTGCTTAGTTATTCTTGAATTTCTACTTTTTTTCTGACTGTAAACCAGATTCTAATCGTGTATCCAGCTACAAATCCACAGTGTCTTCCACCCTATTAAAGTATTCAGTTTCTCTGGATTTAGTTCTAGTGCTGCGACTGCAGAATTGAAGTACCCTTTCATAAAATGTCTCTTCTCTTTCCCACTATTAAAATTAATCTTTTTAACTCTTAATCATAAGAGACTGGTCTGACTGGGAAGAGCATCCAGTGTGTGCAGTTTGCCTGTTCTGTGAACAACAAACAGACACCACAGAAAAACTGCATCTTCACATGCAGGTAGGACTTGTTTTGAATAGCAGTTCTTTTATCACTTGGGAATTAAAATGTAGGATTGTAGTGTTAAGTTTGTTAAGATCAAATCAGCCGCTGCATTAGAATGCTCTCTTTAGCACAGAACCAAAGTACCACCTGCATCTCCAGCATCTGTTCTCTATAATAGGCAGAGGAGTCAAGTTTCACATTGTGGGTATGACCAGCTATTACTTGTGAGTGTGCAGGCTTGGTACAGACAATAAAAAGGTAGCACCTTTAATATTAGAGTGGCATGATGATCTAATATACTTGATGGTTAGCATCTATGTTTCAGTTTTAATAAACTATTTAACAAGAGTATTGGAGTTTAACAGAATACAAAAGTTTCTGATGAAACAAAACTTTGGGGGATATGTTTCATATATTAGTGTTTGCATGTCTAAATGCATATGTCTGTGTCAGTCTATGAAAAGCTGAGCTGTTTTTAACTTGGAATAGTAGAAGTAGTGGAAATAAGCTATTATTTTTCTTTCCATTTTTTTCCTCCAGAAATCACATGGATTTGACTTCCCCAAAATAAAGTCAGAGCATGGTGAGTAAGAGATGCTGTAATTGTCAGCATTTGCCACTAGTGTGGAGAAAACCACATCATAAGAATAGTGGAAAACAACTGTATCAATTTGATTTTTGTTCAGGCATTTAACTTTTCCAGTATGGAAAACTGTTCCTGCCAGCTTAGAAAAGAAAGCCAAGAACACTTTATTTTTCTGGGACTGTGTTAGTGCCAAGGACGTGTGCTATTTTCTTTAGAGCCATTGAATTCTTTTGCAGTGTAGCTTCTACAAATACCCACTCTGAGTCCCAGGTCTGGCTGCTGGAGCCCTGGAACTATTATGGTGATTATTGTTATTATTGTAAGAATTATTATGCCTGTTAATACGTGCTTGCGAATGGGAAGGCTGTGCTCTAAGCTTTATAGGGGCAGTGTTTGCTTTTTGCTGTACACTGAGAGGAAGCAAAGTGTTTGCAATTTTTAAATTAAAGAAGGGCTAGTTCTCCTGCAGCTGGGAAAAAGCATTTGTTCAGTTAATTTGCTGAATTACAGCATTCAGGCAGTGCTGGTCTTCCGGAAACTCTTACCAATCTTTATGCTTAATCTAAGAAAGCATTTGTAAATTAAGTCTTATGTTTCTCAAGTGCTTGTTTGTGACCATCTCTCCCAGGTCTCAACTTTTATCAGCAAGTAAAGCTAGTGAACTTCATCAGAAGAGAAATCCATCATTGTCGTTGTTACAACTGCCAGGAGAAATTTCAGTCTAAAGGAGGGTTGATAAGTCATATGGAAGAGACCAAACACATTACGTTCCTGCCAGACAGGTCTACATGGGATCAACCACAGTAAGGGCAAATATGTTTTTTTCTAGCACTTCTACTGTTATTAGATAATGTCTGTCAAACAGGAAGTTTAAAGTTCTGGTTTTTGCAAGTGCACCATCGCCCTGAGCTCCCCCGCTCTACTGGCCCAGATAAAATATGAAGTGGTCTTAAAACTACTCAGAAATCTTGATGCACTGCCCCATAAGTTGTATCTGCACTGTCAAGTCTGTATGCTAGAGAAGTTTATTTTTACAAAATTATATTTTGCCAGTATTTGCAGTTTTGTGGTTCCCACTGAAAGGCTTATATGGTGCACTCAGACCGTGTTCCCTCCTGGTTGAACCAACATTGAGTCTGTTCACCAAAGTAACATCTCAAATGTCCCTCTTGTCCCATGAGGTCTTCCAGACATTAGCTCTCTACACAAATGCACTTCGTGCCCGTGCCTGACATGAGCATGAGGCACGTGTTTCATTGCTAGATACATTGTCAGCTTACAGTTCTAGAACTAAATCCAGCCCTTTCTTTTGCATGTCTAATGCAGGTATATGTATAATGTCTACCTAACTTGAGGCATCCGAACAAGTCAGTTGTTCAGCCTTAGTTTTCTCCGTGGCAAATAGAGAGGGAGAATAACATAACACTAGTTCAGATTGTAAACAGGGTGAATAGATCTGGAGGATGATGCATAAGGAGTGTTCTAACCCAACACCTCAGTTCAGGGGTTTTTATGGGACAAATCTGGATCTGCAGCCTCAGTTGTGACAACACAGAGGTGAAGCAAAAGGGGAAAGGACTTGTCTGTTGCCAGCTCCTCTGTATGATTCTTCTAAGATGTACATGTCAGTGCATTTTTTGGGTGTCCTGTCTAATCTCATTCCAGACAACCAGACGACTATTTTTCCTTTTTTAAAATCTAATCTCATATTATATACCCTGCCTCTTTCAAACAAGATATGTGACTATCTAGTAATTATGTCTTGTTGCTTTCAGGTATTATTTTCCTACCTATGAAAATGATACACTGCTATGTACACTGTCAGACAGTGAAGATCTGATAACTGAGGATCAAAGTGAAGATACCCCTGTTGTAAGTGAAGACATATCCAATTTAAAAGCTCTCAAACAGAGCAGTGTTTTAAACCAGCTTCTGTATGAAGAGAACAAGAGTGAGGAGAAATTTTGACCTTTAATTACAGCTGCTGACCTTTGAGTGTTTCTTCTGCAAGACAAAAAAAAAACAAAACATTCTTTCACTAACACTGGAATTAAGTTTAACTCATACATGTTATCACTGGCAAATATTACATCAATAGCAATGCTAAATAAAATCTAAGTGTAAACATTTTTGGTTTATCTTATTTTAACTTCTAGCTTTATTTTGAAATTAAATGATGGATTTTCTGCTTGGCTTTCCAAATACTTTAAGTGTTGTTTACAAACAGGATTTTTCTCTTTTTTCCTGAATATATCCGAATCAGTGTTCTATTTTAAGGCCATATTGTGAAAGGCATGAACAAGTGAGACAATGTGTCCTTATATATGAGGCAGTTAGTGAATCTTCTGTGTGTTATTGCTGTCGGCATACAGAAAAGAGACCGAATTTAATTCTTATTCTGTTATATAAAGCAAATTTTGCTATTTTTAACCTTAGAACTTCCTCAAAGCAAAAAGAGATCGGGGTATAACTGTTATTCATTATCAATGTATAACATATATGGTGCCTGTTCTGAAAACTGGCTTGGAAATACCAGTAACACACCAGTAAAGCTCATGGGTATCTGACTGCATGGGAAGTTGCCACTCCAAAGCATAAAAAAAGCATAGGAATGATTGCAGTCTCAAAGATTTTAAAGTAGACTTCTTCTGTGATCATGACCTGAGATATAAAATGGTTACTTAGGAGATTGCAGACACATAAATCCAAATTAAATCCTCAAAATTTCAACTCAACTGTCCATTACTATGTTTCCTTTAATACTGAACTTTCAAGTACACAAAGTAACAGAAGGTCTTCAGCATGTCGAGAAAGTACCTCAGCCTTGAGAGAGCAAAGCAGCTCAGAGGATAGGTCTTGCAAGAATGATCCAAACTGTCAGGCAAGTATTCCCGCCCCTCTTTATCCTCTGAAGTAATTCCAGAGTTCAGGTTTGGCTTTCCATGATATACATAACCTCTTTCAAAACTGGCAGCACATTCTTTTTGCTTCATCAGGTCAGTGTTAGGGCACTTGTTAAAAAAATGGGAGTCTTGTCTCTGTGCCCTTCACTGCCTGAGAAGATCCAAAGCCATAGCTTTGCCTTTGCACAGCCCTCTTCACCTGCTATCAATAAGAGTTGTTGTCTGTAATATTCTTATTTTATGTAATATTCTTATTTTCTCTCAGGCCCAGGTGCTCTGGAGATGCTAGAACAACAGAATTCTGAAAATGTACTGAGGAAGACAGATCAGCTATTTAACTGCACATTGAAACAGAGACAGAAGCAACATCTGACTCTGTCAGGGGAAATGGGATAGAAATGGCTCAGCAGGTGCTGAGAATACAGACAAGAGAAGGGGGCAGGTGTAGTCATATGTCTGCACTGGCTTTGATTAAACTGGTGCAAAAATTTACGAGGAACAACCCCAACATTTTTGAACTAGAATATCTGGCCATCTTAAAAATCTGTAGTCTATACTTTTGCATTTGTGAATTTCTTAGTTTCATGCAGTTGCTGTTTAGTTTGGGGTTTTTTTTCCTTTTAAGTAATTTTCTTCCTAACCAGTTATTTGCTTCCTAAATTAGAAACTGATTCCAATATTTATTTGCTTTTCAGTCAGATTCTTAGCTGAGGCGGGAGTAAGAGTTGATGGTATTTGCATTAATGATAAGGGTTTTGAGCAGTGGAAAAAAAACAGCAGGAGAACTATGGCTAAATCAGCAGCTTGTGAGTGTGTTTTATGGCAAGCCTAGCTCAGAAGGGCACATTAAGGAAAAGATAAAATTTTATTGATATTTCATAAAGTGAAATGGCAAAATGTTTCCTAATCATGAGGAAGGTGATGCTGTGTCACTCAGATCCCTAAAAAATGTTAGTATCAGTAATACAGAATGACTGCTCTCCCTGGTTCAGAGAGGTTTGAAATAGCACGTTATCAGTGCAGAATTAAGAGAATTTCTTGAGAAAAATTGTATAAATAACATGGATTGGTTGTCACTTTTGAGTAAAGGGGAAAAAGTACTTAGTAAAAATTTATCAGCAGTGCATAACTTCACTGAAAGTACAAGGAACCTGAGGCAGATTAGGGATGACCTTGTTGCTTTAAATGCAAACAGCAAGCAATGAAGTAGGTTTAAAGTCTACTTAGGCTCAAAAAGAGAGTTGGTATAGTTTCTAGAGTAAAAATTGAGCATCTTCCTTTAGTCCAATGGTGCTTCCTATAGTTATTTTGCTGGGGCATATTGTATTTGTATAATGGCCACAATTTTCCTCTACCTAAAGCAAGCTTAACATCAGTGTCTATTGTAAAATTGAAGTTGTCTTTTTGTCGCAAGTAGAGGACACAGTAATGACATCATACAGTGTATAGACTCAGCCATTATATGAGCAAATATGTTTTCCTAACAAAAGAGCATTTTTGGAAGCATTACAACAAAAATAGTGCTGCTGTAAGTCATGGAATGGACAGAGTTGGGGTTGGCAAATATTCCTGAGAAAATCAGATCATGAAAATGAGTGGTGCTAATTGGTATGAAAAAATTACACTAGTTTTAAGTCCAGTGCACATTTCTAACCATAATTTTTCCTCTTAGCCTATACCTTGACTCCTTATACACACTCACTTTTCTTTACCTAAGGCCATCCTCTTGTTTAGAAAGACATGGGTAAAAGGAGGAAAAGGCTGTGGCCTGGTGACGGGTAATTCCTCCTGCCCTTTTTACAAATACCTTAATTATGTCTTTGATACTCCTCCATGCACAATTTATTCTGGCAATTCTGTGCAAAGTTAATCTGATTTAGCGAGTTAATGGTCTTTGACTTTCATTTAAGATGCTATTTTCAGTTTCTGTATTACATTTGTCTGGCGTGCTGTGAGTGGCTGCTGTCATCTGGCTAAATGGTAACCAATGTGTGAAACACCGAAGCAGGTCTCTGAAAAGTCTGTCTGCTACTGTCATTTCTCAGTGCCATCACTGCTGCTGAATTATGGTTAGATCTCTGCTAGTGAGTGGGAATGTTGGTAAGAAAGACTACCTCTCTTTTTCCCATTTTACAGAGCAGTTGACCTAAGTTGAACGCAAGAAACTGAACTGTGAACAGAAGTACAGTCCCTTTCTTCCAAGGTTACTGGTCTCCATGCTCAAACTGAAGTCCAGAGTGGATACTGGACATAGTTCATGGCAACATCTACCATCCACAGACACTGAGCAGCAGCATATTTCACAGCTTGGCTTATAGCTTGTTGCTGTATTAAGTGATCTTGAATTATTTGTATTTTACTTATATGCATGCAGAGACAAAAAAGAAACCGATGTTCCTGGAGAAAAGCTGTTTTGTACAGGGCAAGATGAAAAAGACTGGTTTTCCAAGGAGTTTTTGTTAAGTCATGATACTTTCTGGTCCTTAGTTACAACAGAACAACTGAAGCATCTACCATAAAATTGTGTCCTTTTCTATCTCTGCCTATTATATCAAACTTGGTTAGATAACTGTCACATGGAACAAGTATTTGTAGCCCTGGAATGAATTACTGCTTCCATGTGATAGTCATTAGAAAGAGGTGCTGTAGAAATACTACAGGCCGCAATGGTGACATGAAGAATCTGGTTAATGTAAAATTAGTTCCTTTTCTCCATGAACACAAAATGTGCTGTTGTCCTCAAGGATTGGGTTGGTTTTTTTCCTATTGGAAGTTTTCTGCTACTAAGTCACACTTAGTCTGATTTCTTCCATCAGTGATTTTTTTTTTTTTAGTTGTTTCTTGAATTTGATTTTACAGCTTTCTCAGACTTTTTCTCAAGAAGATACAGATACAGTAACTATTCTAGAAATTATCATGTAAACCCTTATTTGAATACATTTGGTATTTTACATCCCTGAAAAATTTACTCTTTCCATAGTAAGATCAGGGGAAATAAGGATATTTACAACTAAAAATACATCAGTCATCCTTGCATAAATTTAGATCAAAATAAAAGCATTTTCCTGCCACAAATGTTCCTCGGAACAGAGTTCACTCCATCTGGTTTACCATCCTGAGTGTAGATTACATATGAGTCTAACGTGTAAGCTTCCATTATAATCAACAACTGTAGTCTGTGGATCCTAGACTCATTCAGCTCACCCTGAACTAGACACCTAAAACTTTTTTTCATTTCCTTGCCCATAGACATCTAGTGTCATCTGAGGTGCTTGAAAATTCCTGATCTCCAGAAGCTTCTCCCAGAGGATGCTGATCTCTCAGTCTTCTGTCAACTGCATATGAGTGTTTCAGATACCATGCAGCATCTCAGGTGGCATTGAGACATAACTAAGTCTAAGCAGTGAAATCCAGTACCTTTGGCTTGTAGGTAAATATCTCTTTTAGTCTGCATTAATTATAATGGGAACTTGTGCACCTAGGTCACATCTGTTGCCCTATATCTGGTCTTCTAAGTTTAGTTATATTAATTTAGAGCTGAATTCTACCCTACTACTGTGGAATTCACCTCATCTGAGTATAGATATCTACATGGATCAAATTATTTGCCTTCTGGGATATGGAGAACTAGCTTTGGTAGCTACATGGGAAATGTCTAAAACGTAGTCATTTAACCTCTGCTGCTCTGTTCTCACAACAGCTTCAGGGACAGGGGACAGTTTGATACCTATTGGCACATATGATCACAGGTTAAATTTATAATCATGGACCAAGTATAGAAACCACTAAAACACAGCAAAAAGTACCCCAGAAAACATGCTTTATATATATGCTCTTCTGAATCAAGAAAACTCAATTGTAGTTTTCTGTTGAGTAGTCCAGAAGTTGGACAAGTGCTGCAGATGGGTTCTGACATGTTTCTTCTTCCTGTCCATAAACTATTACTGTGTTTGTATTTTTATCCTTTTTATCCTGAGACTGAAGATGGCTGAAAAAGATGGTATTAGAAGTCATAGTCCACATTGAGAAATACGGATAAAACTTGACTATCTTACCTTTGTAACCACATCCCAGGTGTTTCATTCATATCTCAAAATTTTTTGGGCTTATAAGCATTTTGGGTCAAGAACTGTCTTTTTAATTTTTCAGAATTTTATTTCCAGCATTTTGTGTGTGTGGCTTAACCAGACTGAGAGCAGCAGCCACTATTACAATGCAAAGTAATGACATCCCAAAAATAGAGCTATGGCTTATGGTGATTAACCTGGTTCTTGACATGAATACCAACTCATCACAGAACAGAGCATTAGACAGCACTTAAAATGGCACGTTTCCTTCTGGGCTGCCTTTGCAAAGGAAACAGTTTGTAGCTCTTCATGAAACTGGGACTGTAAAGACCCCAAACAAATTTGTCCCTTCCTCTAGCAGCTCAAAACTTTCAGTACTGGCACAAACCAGAAAACCAGAACAACACAAGGACTTAGGTGTGAATTCAAACTAGAGGGGATGCCACGAAGTGTGACACTTAAGCAAGATAATAGTAATTGCTGATGACTAGTTTAAAATCTACAGGCTGGTGGTGGTTTTTACAAGTTATATATCTGACTACATTGCAAAGAAAGTACAAGGAGTATGAGGAGCCTTATCACATCACAAAAGGGAAAAATATTCCTCTTTGTCTGCACTTGCCGCTCCAGTGTGCCCAGGTTCAGTCAGACTCTTGCCACTCCTGCAGCGCTTCTTTCACGGGTATCCCTGCTGGTATTATTACTTAGATAAGAGACATTCTTCCCTTTAGCACTGCAAGGAGCCCAGGAAGTGCCAGTGGCAGCTCTCTATTATTACTGCTAAGCACCTGAACATTGGTAAGCTCTAAATGTGATTCTTTATAAACAAATGCTTCAAGTTTTCAAACTCTGAGGAGTTCATGCAATGCATTTTCGTATCACTTCACATGAAATTGTAGTGGGATCCCTCAAAATAATTACAGGCAAACTTTTGACATTACAGCTCAACTGAGTACTAGGAGACTTTTTTATTATTATTATTATTTCTATGCTTTCTGGAAATATCAGAACAGTAAGAAATAAATAATGAAGGAATTGCTGATTGTTCATTAGAGAGTCTGTAAACTGGTTGCCACCGCTGCGCAGAGCGGAGCGCTGCTTTAACCTTTTATTCACTTTAAACTTCCACTTATATTGTGGTCGGTTTGTTACTTTCTGATGCACATCCATCTTCACGCCATTTACAGAAATATTGCAGTGAGTCTTCACAAATATTTGATCTATTTTAATAAAATGCCTGATATTTTTGTTTGAATCTATATAAAATAAAGAGTAAATAAGCAAGGATGGAGCTTAGCATTTGTGAAGAAGGATCATGAATGTGTGGCAATACTGGCCTCCTGTATTTTTACAGACAGTGACTTACCATACATACTTTGATAAATACTTTTACTTCCCTGTTTCTCAGTTTCCTAAACAGAAAGGTTGTGTTTCTATGATAATAACTACCGGAGGAAAAAAAGGCACATATAAGATAGGATTCCAATGTATACATGTAGCTTATCTGCATTAGCCAGGTTTTCCTATTTAAAATATGTGGTTTAAAAGGTGACTAGATCACAGTCAACATAGTTACTCATTCAAGAAGAAACTTAATTTTGGGGGTACTTTCCCCTAATGAAACAAAATTCAAACATCTTGAAAATTACAAATTCTGAAAAGAACTTCTGAATCAGATTTTTAGAATATGTCTGATTTGCCATCACTTGAGGTTTTCAAGTAGAGAATTAATATTATGTAAAAGATCCTGTGTTTTCTACTCATATTTCAGATCTTCCAGTGTTCAGTTGAATACTAAGGAAGACCCATTTTCTCTAAGAAAAAAAACCCACTGTCTAACACAGGGTAGCCAGGGTTCACACTGGGTACAGAAGATGTTCCCGTTAGTCTCTTCTAGACTTAAAAGCTATAAACCTATGAGTTTGCTGTGATTAAAAAAAAAAATTGACAAAATATTGTGCATCTTTTAATTCTTTTCATTGTTCTTTTGCTTTGTAAACAGTCTCAATTTAAAATCCTAGCTCTCTAAGAATTTTTTGAGTGCAGGTTTAATATTTTCTTCATAAAATATATACGTATGATGTAGATAACATTCCTCACGATTCCCTTAAGCTTGTGTTATTCTATGTACTTTGCCTTTGTTTAAGTGTAGCAAAGTTTCTAAGAGAGGACTTCTTTTCCCTATTATAGCTGACATTTGGATGAGATTCTCATTTCAAAGTTACTGCAATAATACCTTTGTTCTCATTCTCATCTTAACCAGAGGCCTGAGTCTTCTAACTTGCCTTGAGCCACTCAGTGAAACAGACTGCATTTCTAGTAAGCAATCTGTGAAAGGACTGATCACTTAGTAGTGGGGATATTGTTTCTGCACACACATAAAAGTATGACAAAAAATCTTGATGACAGATCCTTCATTTCTTTCTCCTTTTTGGACAGAAGATAATGGGGATCCATCGAAAAAAATCTTTAATAAAAAAAAGCCCCTGATATCCTCTGTATGTGCCCTGTTGCATTGGAGTTGGAAAAAATCTTTTGGAGGTTTTCACCAGGTGACTGCTTACACCTGCAGCAGTCCCAAGGTGCTTTCAGTGACCCCTCAGACTCTAAGCATAACAGGGAGGCAGGTCAAAGTAGCACTTGCAGCTTTCATCAGGATGCTGGGTTCCAGGCTGCAATGGAACAGCATGGAACATTTCCCTGTTGATGCTGGACTGTCCCCTGGAACCTCTGAAGATCAAGGAGAAAAGTTCCAATTGCTTCCTGCTAGGCTCTGGTGGCACCGGGAGAAAATGTCTAATGCCTGTAATGACAGGTTTGAAAACAGTTAGACAGGATTCCCATCAATATATAAAATAATCCAGAGTGTAAACTCAAACTCTGGTTCTTCTCCCATGGGATGACAAAGTCCACTAAGACTCTAGCAGCAGCTGAAAACTGACTTGGAAAGAAATAAAGAGCTTTGGGACTAATATAAAGGAATCTGTAAAAATGATGCCCCAAGTACTACCTTAAAATGAAGGAGAAAACTGGATAATAAGTTGTGCCAAAGTCACAGGAGGGTGAGGGGACTCTTGGAACATCGAGTGGGAACTTAGGCTGACTTCCAGAGTGACAGCAATGGCTGGAAGGAAAAAAATAAAGATGATAAGACTACTACCCAACATTTTCTATTAGAGTAAAAGTATTAAGCTCAGAATATTAGGGCAACATTGGCCAAAAATAGAGCTAAGGAAACCAAACCATCAAACTGTTACCTAGGTGGAAGTGGCAGTTGTAGATGAGGCTACATAACTGAGTGAAGTATCAGTTTATCATCTGGAAGCAAGACTAAGGATTTAATCCGAGTTTAATAAATCTTAGTACACCTGCAGCGTGTCTTCTGATGCAGACTTAGGGCTTTGCAGAGGCAGGGAAAAGTAATAAGTTCTGTTAAATGTTGTTGCTGTGCTCTGGTCATGAAGCAAAAGGCAAGAACTCATGTTCTGTGTATACATGGGATGATCCATGCAAAAATCAGTAGTTACCAATCTTGCAAAAGAGCTTTTATAAATCAGTAATGATGACATATATACTAATTTATTGGACATAATAATATTTGAGCATAATATAAATAAGACTGGTGTCATCTGCTGTGCAGACTGTGAATTAATATTCTGGTCGGTACAAAATAGTAAAGGTAATGTGAATTTTGTCAAATTTCAAAGAACCAATTGGTATTTTGTCCTTTTAGTTATAGAGTCTGCCTGTGAGAAGGCTATACCTGTCCAAAAGATTTTATTTTTACCTCCAGGTGTTTAGAGTCATTGTTGCTTGCTCTTCTATTTTGTAACATGTTTAATTCCTTGTCCCTCTGAATTTCAATGGCAATTGAAATGGACTTAGCCTAGTCACCTGGTGACAAGGCAGACATTTATTTAAAAAGTGGTCCAATAAATCACATTTTCAGTCACTGACTTAAAATGCCCATTGGTTCCTTCCATTCTATTGATGTATTTTATTAATGATTTTTAAATTACATTGGTTTTGTCTCACATTATGTGGAAAATAGGAGTCTTAGAAAGCATATCTACAAAGTAGGTGTAACTTGTTTACACCTGAATACCAAGGAAGAGACAGAACAGCAGAGGTATAACTACACTTTCCAATTTAAGCCTGCCTAAACATTTTCCCTCTCCTCCCATCCTCTGCTGAATCCTGATGCCTCTATCCTCCTGTAAGGTTTCAAAGGTCCTTGATTCCCCTGATTTCAGTGGGAGTTGTCAGGAGTAGGCAGCTTGCAGATTCAGTCACCAAATCAATTAACTCCTGTTGCTGACTGCTGCAAACAATAACTGCAGTAAATCAAGCTATAATATATTTTTCTAGTGAGCAGCACTTGGTTTTTATGACAAAAAGACATGGAAGAGTTTGCAAAAACAGCAAGGAAGGAGGAGACACTTGCTCATTTTCTCCCTTCCCTTCTCCAGCACCTGGGTGACACCACTTCCATCCTCCAGCTGTCTGCAGCCAACTGCCCTTTAATCTCGTGGCAACTTGCCATGGGTGAAATTATCTTTTTCCAGTGGAGGTGGAAGGTTATGGCCTCCCCATCAGCTAAGGAGAGAGAAGATAGAGAAGACTTCCTGACTCCTCATTCAAACTGCACTCTGTATTCATCCTTCTCCAATTTATGGCAGAGAACTGCATTTTATCCCTGCCTCAGCAGGTCACTTAGGTCACTGTCAGGCCCCAATTTCCTTAATCCTTCCTCCCCTTGAATGCAATATCTCATATGACAGCTAAAAACACCACTAGAGCACTACTTACTGAATTTCCTTTGCCCCTAGCCTGTCAATACAGAGGTTCATATATGTGCACAGATTATTTTTTAGTGAAATCGCTGAATTACCTGGCTAAATCCAAGTAAGGACTCGGGTGCTTTAAAATTAAGTACAATAGTCTCAGTTCCCATGACTGGTTTTGTCCCCAGTGAATGCTTGTCTGTGGATTTTACACTGTTCTCCAAAGCAGAGGTTGCCCCTCTGGGATGAGTGCCCTCAGCACAGGGCTGTAGATCTGTGCTGGTTTTGGAGCCATGTTCTTGCACTGGCCTTCCTCTCGTGACAAAGCATCCATGAGACTTAAAAATGTTTTAAATTAATCTGGTGGTGAAGGAGATATTTGAAATCGTTTTAGACAGAGGAAGAGACAGGACCAGATCCCCACCCCTGTGCAGCTGTACTAACAAGGCTCTTGCACGGCAATTCTGCCCACAGCATGAAACCCAGCAGTGAACACCTTTCAGTAATTTAAAACTAGATGAAAACAACCTGCAGGGGAGACTGTTGGCTGCATGTCTTACCTAGAATAAATTTCTGCAGCTTTTATTCAGGCAATTATAGGCTAGCAAGCTAAGGGGTTTAGGACACAAAATTTCTTGTCTTTTTCTTCTGGCTCGCCAATTCTGGCTGGTCTGGGCTTCATTTCAACATGCATGTCACTGTGGACTAGAGAGGGAAGATGAGGACCAACTCAGTGCTCCGTATCTCATGGCGAGGGCAGGTTTGAGTTGCTACAGAGTGTCTGAGCTACTCATAAAGGCACCCCCAGCTCCTAGACATTTAAGGTCTGGTCGTAAGCAGAAGAAGGGTACATCAGCATGGAGAAACTGCAGCCCTAAGCAGTGACCAGAGCTGACTTGCTTTAGCACCAGCTTGATGATGGCACTACACCACTAAAGTGCAATAATAAGCAACAGTCTGGGGCTCGAGGCAGCTCTCCCATGTCAATTCTGTTTAACTTCCTCAAGTCTTGCAGGTAATTGCTACGAAAGTAAAAAGCACACATGCCATAACAACTGCCACAAGTTTGCCATTATTCGATTAACAAACTGCAGAGGTCTCTCCTGTCCTTTTCTACACACTGTTTCTGTTCCTATTTGAAATTGGTTTTGTCACCAGTGACAGATTGCAAACTACCTTACCCTTAGAAAGTTGACTGCTTTAGGCTCTGCATCCATTACTGTCATTTAACACATTGGAAGAAACGTAGAACCAAGCGCTGCTTCCACACAGCCTTCTACAAACCTCCTATGAAAAAAACAGATGTGCTATATTGACAGCAAACATTGCTTAGCATTCATGGCTTCTGAAATTAGTCATTTAATATGCTGGAGTCAGTAGACAAACTACAAATAGCTGCCTGCTTTCTCAAAACGTTGAATAATTTAAGTTCACAAATTCGCTAATCTTTAGAGAGAATAAAAATGAGTCTCTGTCCTTTGAGGGGAGAAAAAAAGTTCCACTTGAGATAGGCAAAACTGCCATCACTGAGGTAGAAAGGCTGAAATGTGGCAAATTCCCCGCACAGGAGTAGCACAGAGCAGGAATTATCCACCCTATTTTGCCAGGAGGATCAGACCCCTCAGGAGCTTGTGGCACTGCAGAGTCACACACGCAGGATATGAACTTGCTTTTCTTGGTCACTTTGGAAGCAGCCCCTGGAGTGCCTGGCTGGAAACCACAGATTTAAGTCTTCCAGAAGAAAGGAAGGGACTGTGTCCCACTTTCTGGTTAGTGGGAGTGAGCAGGTTTTATGAAAAGATATGTTCTGTCACGTAAAAGTTATGTATAGACTACAATAGGTAGATGGATGACCTGAGAGGACAGAAAGGGCTGTGGGGCTGGAAACCTCTGTACCCAGCTGTGCAGTGCTTCATCTTACAATTCCTGCTGCATGGCCTTTTTTTTTTTTTTTAATGAAGTAAACATTCATAGAGATACCAGTGTAGGTCACTGAACTCAAATCATTCCTCAAGCAGTTCAGTCCAGTAATATTAAAGAAGAGCTCAAGTGATTTTGAATCACTGATAACACCTGATGATCTTTTATTCATTATTTTCTGTGCATTATTGATTGTATCTTTTGCTCATTTGCTCCAAGGGAGTTCAATTGTATTCAGGAGCTGAGAGTTTGTACCGTTTGACAGTTGGTCTGCAGGCATCTGCTGGCCTCCAGGAAATTAATTTCAGAACGTTAATCAACGAGCACATTTGCTGGTTTTCAGTGACCAGCCAACACCCAAAAGGTAAGACATGGAATCAGAACTACCCCTACCCCAGTGGTTTCTTCAGGGAACAAATGCAGAGACAGCACGTAGGTGTTCATCTGGTACTGGGGGGAGACATTTAGAGCTTGTGCCATCAAATAAGTGCCTTTTGGTGTCAATTATTTTTGTATTTTGTAATTAATTTCCAGTAAATAAATTCTGATCTCTCTACCCCTATCCAAAATGCGTTCTTAAAAGAAATCAGTTGATTTGGGGGGTTGAGAGTGCTTTTAACAAATATTTGTATTTTTACTCAGATTAAATCAAGCATGTGTTATTATCTGCTAGTAGTTCTTTCCCCTTCAACAGCCTTATGGGCCACTCATTTTTGTGAGGACATACATCAGACAGCTTCTCTCCAACTTACCTGAGCATAATGAAATTTCATGCAGGTCATGCAATCTAAGAGCATACGGGGCTTAGCAGCTGCATTTACTGTTCTGCCTAACACTGACAAGGCTTCTTAAGATAAGGGAATTGAAAAATTTCTTACAATATTTGTGCCTTTTCATTAGAAAGGCAGTTTATTCCAGCCTCAGAACCTTGTCACTCAGAACTTCTGTGTTAGCATCTGGGGTTTTGTTGTGAAAGGAGGCAGGCAGGAGGGGCAGAAGGTGGCATAAATAGAGTTGCATTAGATAAACCTGCCAGTAGAAGGACAAAAGCAGACTAATACAATGCTATAGAGGAACACCGTTGTCTTTGCCGGCCAATTTACAGAAAAATGCTGAAACAGAGATCCTGCTCCAGCGTAGTTGTCTTCAGCTATCCGTATGACTTTCCTTCCCGAACTGAGGCAATTTGGCAAACATGGTTTTTTGCAGAGCAAATTGTGAGAGTTTCAAAAATACTGAGTCTATTTATCAGTCTAACCTATTGATATCCTTCTAAAGAGCCTTTTGGTATGAACGATGTTCAGCTGTTTCTTTTAATTCAGAGAGGCTTATCCTATCTTAATCAGGCTTTCCATATGTACAACTTGGCAGCTATTTTATATTAAAGGGTAGATTAATGAACAAACTTAAAGAGAAAGTAGTAAGTTCTCTTCTTTAGAGAGCTCAGTGAATGTATCTCAAGTGTTGGAAAAGAAGTTTAATTATAGCCCTTTTTTTCTACACTTGAAAAAGGTGAAAATGCTGAATTTATTTACAGGACTGATTGTTTATGGAAAAAAAATGCTGTCAGAAAGACTACATTAAAAAATAAAAGGATTTTTTTTTCTAATTGTTTCTGCATATTATCTTCCCAATATTCTTTTTTGTTTTGCAAGTGTCCTGCGACTCCATGTCAGCGTTCTTCATCCCACACCAATAAGAACCCCCCATATGCTGAAGAGTTCTGTTGTGGGTGCCATGTCCTTAAGGAAGAGACAGTATCTCTGAGGACCAGAACCCAAAAGTGCCCTGTGAATATGAACAATGATTGCTTAGATTCCCTGTTTCAGGTACAGAAAGATGCAAATCAGATGAAGGTGTTAAAAGCTGGATAGAAACTCTATGTTTGATTCCTAAATGCTTGGTTTATAGGTTATTTTCTTGGATGAAGTAGTATAATAATAATATTATTATGTATGATTATGTATTAATAATAATTCAGTAGGCTTTCATTAAAAAATGTTTTGAAATCTTGATGTTACATTACGCAATACAAAAAACTTTTATTACATTCTTGCTACTGCTTCCCTCTCCTTCTACCCTTTCACATCTTAATCTATTTAGGTCCTGGTCACTTAGCATCAGGAATACATTCATAGGTATTTGTGGAGTGGCAGAATAACATGAGTGCCTTTTCTGCTTTGGCTTATGTTCTGGACTAATATAAGAAAATGAATGAAAATATTAGCTTCCAGCTCCTTCTTTTGAGCATTGTGTAGGTGCATTCTCTCATCCTCAATGGGCAGTTATCATCAATTTATAATCAAGTTTAGCTACTTCATTGTAGGATTCTATACAGTTTTCCAACAGGAATATAAATGACTCTTAATATTCTCAGAAACCACATATTTCTCTCCCTGAAGTATTTCATTAATGTCTTACTCTTGTTTTCTAGGGTAACTGAGTCCTACATTTTATGTTTACAGAAGTTGTTGGATTCACCTAGAGCAGGGACTCAAATGACAGTGTAATGGCAATGTGATGGTCTAACCGTTACATGCTGAAGTCTTAAAATTGTTGAACATTCTAGTGCAAAACTATGCCCCTGTAAGGAAAGTTGTTTTCCAGAATTACCTGGAAGTCATTAAGGCACTTGTTGTTAAGACGGCTAATCAGACAAGGAGGTTACCACTTTTCTCCTCACAATTTTCAACGCTTGAGTGAATCTGATCAGTGAGCCAGCTGTGCTATTTGTCATGATAAAAGGCATTTTTTTAAGCATTAAATTGCATTTTTCATGATATTTAAATAAAATATGCTAAAATACTCAAATATAGTGGCAATAAAGCTATATATACCATAAGCATATGGTTACCAGATTTGGGCAAGAGGGAAGCATACTGTGCACTATCATTCAAGAATCCCAGGTGTACCTTCAGGATCAGGCAGCACCTGCATGACATTTTTCTCACTATGTATTGTTTGCAGCAATTGTCTTTAGGATCTTATACTGAAAACCTTTTCTAATTTTCAGCACATATTCATTTGTATTCACGAGGGACCATGCTCTGGCATTGTTACTAACTGAATGTTGGATAGTATCTTACTTTTCCAAACAGAGGTATTGCTCATCAGCAGCGAAGGAATTTGAATGCAAACACAGTTACCCAGTGAGAATGAGGAATTATTTCTTATTGTCTTTCTGCAGTTTTGGCTTCGGTGAAATTCACGGGGGCTTTGATAGGACTTCCATTATCTGTGCAGTGAAAGACTTTGTTACTTTCTGGTAACTGTGCCATTCTTCTCAGAAAACTGTGAAAATATGTCTGCATTTGCAGGCTTTTTAGAGAAACATTTTTTCTGACTTCATCCAGGTCTTCTTCAAGTTTAAGTTGGAAACTTTCCAGCTCAAAACTCAAGAGGGTACATGTCTCTGGCATAAGGCAATTATAGCTGCAGAGAAACACCGAGTTACCTCCACATAAGAGCTACAGGGTATGATATTATGCCTTGCCTCAAGCTGTGATATTTTTTGCATGGTGCATTTATGTTACAAAGATTATACATATTATAACTGGGCTGGCCATTATAAAGATTTGCATCTTAGTGAGAGGACAATGTGAAGTCTGCTAGAAGTTTGTGCCAACTAAACATTCTCACTTTAAACCTTGTCTCACAGTAAGAGGGTGTTCTAGGGCCATTCCAAAAATAACCCCTCTGCTCTCACTGCCTACAGTCACAGAGGCAGAGGTTAAATCTTAACTCGTCAAATCCTTTTTAAGAATCAGTCATGTAGTAATCCCATTGGGCAGCCTGCTATGACTGGAGACATGAAATGATACACAGACATGAGAAAAACTCCTGACATCTGCCCAGGGCTGCACTCAAAAGTTCCTGTACAACAGCAGGGCTCAGTTAAATGCTTGATTATTGTGAATACCCTGAAAATCTGGCATTTCCAGCAATCAGACATGCAAGTTAGGGGTTCTGCACAGCCTTTTGCAGACTGCTGTTTTGCAAATCAGGCTCTACAAGTATAGAGGCAAGTCAGGAAAACAAGTGAGTCAAGGGGCAGCCTGGATGACTGCTTGTGAAACCCTTCTGTTGGAAACAGGCTCTGCGCCAGCTTTTCCTATTCTATGTTTTCCTTTCAGGTTTGGGTCCACTGTCTACCTCTGACTCTTTTGAAGATTTTTTTTTCCTTTGAACATTGCGTTCTTGCTTCACAGGGAAGCAGAGCCATGGGAGCGCCAGCAAAAAAAAAAAAACAGCATTTGTATCTCCAGCATCCAGAGTTCTCGCCTCTCACTTGATTTGCTTTAGGCTCCTCACACATATTCAAACCCCTTACAACCCCAGTCACTGCTAGCAGCAGTGGGTTTGCCAGTTCCCAGTTTCTTTGAGCATTAGAGGTATTATTAGGGCATCATCTACTTGAGCAAGAGAAGGAAATTACTTGGAAACCCATGTAGCAACTGGAACCTAATTTCCTTAAAAAGATTAAGAGGCTTTTTAACCTTTTCCCTTAAAAAAAAATTAAAAAAAAAATCCCAGCTTGATAATGCCTAAAAAACTTCTGAAACACTTGCTGAGCTGGTTGAAATATAGAAACCTAAATCAGATTCTCTGCAGGCGGTTACAGAAACTTGAATCTGGAATATTGATCAGATAAGAAGTATGGATATTGAAAAGAACCTGAAAAGAACACAGCCATGTTTCACAGTCTAACCTTGCCCATGCGTGCTTCAGGTAACAGACCAGAACTGTCAAGTGCCTTCAGTAGAATTAGAGGGAGGCATATTTTTATCTTGAATGTAAATAACCTTTTCCCTGCAACCCATATGCCCCATTTAGAGGACTGTGTCATGTCTTAGGCTGTACATCCACACAAGAAAAAGAAAAGTGAATCAAAAGCTTTTCCTTAAGCCAGATGTCCCTCTGGAGTGCATCAGACTGTCACGCTGGCTGTCCCTCCACCATGCTGCTGTCTCAGCCCAGATAGGTCTACCCAGTATTGCCCCATCACCAGCAACTTTCCAAGTCAGCTCTTGCCCCTGGCAGCATCAAAAGCTGTCTACCATCCTAGTTTCTGGCATGGACATCTCCATGTGGAACACAAGAAGCCTTGCCCAGGACTGTCTCAAAGCCAAGCTTAACTTTGTTTTCTCTGGGGTAAGGGGAGTCTGGCACTTCCTAGCTAGCACAGTGGAAGATACATCATCTCCTATTGGTTTCTCTGGAGCAGTGGCTGTGTGCTAAGTTGCTTGTGTTTTCGGGCATCTGATGTTTAAATAATACCATACACCTTCAGCAGATTACACCCCCCAGGAAATGTCCTTCTTTAGTGTGATTACATCTTATTTTTGTCTGTTGAGCTTAAAGCAGGAATTGAATAAATGTCAATAAAAACAGAAACAGACAATTAGTTATTGAAAATGTTGCTTGCTGCTCATTTAAAAAAGAACTAGTGGGCCATTAATAGGCAAGTTTACTTTCCATCTGAGAACTTGTAACTGGCTTAATTATTGAAATACAACACAATTTAAGATGTGATACTTCAAAAGAGGAGCACAAAATATTATGAGGAAAATCAAGATTTTGTAAAATTAAGACCTTTACCTGACGGACCTTTGAGTCTAACCTAGTCTACTCTTTCAGAGGATCCTGCTGGATCAGCAGACAGGGCAGGAGCAGGTCCCTGCCATGTGCAGGAGTTTGTGATGTCAAAGGTGGATCAGTAGGAGACTGGATGCATTCTTGTGTGAGACCTTCTCTAGGTGACCCTGCCTCAGCAGGGGAGTTGGACTAAATGATCTCCAGAGGTCCCGTCCAGCCCCTATCATTCTGTGATTGTGGAAGTTTGTGAACAGCTCTTTTAAGATATGGAATGATATGAATCTAATGGAGCACATGCCTATCATGAGTTTTCTGGTTAATACTGTAAGATGGGTAGAAGATTGACCAGCTGATTTACACACAGTCCAGGATTCCTCTTGGGGACAGGAGAGCTTTGTGGAGACGAGGAGAACATGCTGCTTCATGGCCACAGCAGAGCCAGGCAATTCAAAGTTGAATCTTGAGACTGAAGGCTGCACACACAAGGCAGAGTATGTAGCAACCTGCCCCAGGTGCCATGGCTGAGGTTGCTGATACCTTCTCTGTACAAGGGAAATCTCTTTGGAATTGTGGCACCAAAGCACATAGACAATCAAACTGCTCAAACCCTAAAATAAACATGTCATAACTACAGAGACTCAGAGACAGCAGCTCTGCTTTAGGTGCTTTAATCCAACAGTCTTTTTCTCAGGCTGCAGTGTGGGAGAGGCTGATTCTCATTTCATTGGTACAAGCTTCTGAAGGCAGGTCACTGATAGCTGGTTTAAAACATAACTGTGTCTCTGCAGGGGTGGTTTCAAATCATTTTCCCTTCTGGTGAAAAAATACAAAAATGATCTAATAGTCTATTATAGTATCTTTAATGATCTGCTTCCTTTCTGTTCTGCCTTTCCATGTGGTCCAGTTTCTTTGTAAACTGAGATATTTTAACACTCATTGTAGATAGGGTCACACATAAAACTGATCATAGTTTTCACATCTGCAACATCATTTCATTACCACAGGCAGTGCTAATAGAATAAACCAAGAGATTATAAGCAATCATTTCTCTGCTGATGCAAATATCGCCCTGTGCCATTTGAGAAATCTTAAAATAAAGAAAAAATCTAATTCTCCATGTAAACCACTATCACTTGAATGACTTTGCTGCACCAACTGTAACGATGATGAAAACCCAGAGCAGAATTCATATTGGCTTTAAATACATGCAACTCATTCCTTCTGCTCTGACAAGTCATCAAAAGAGAAGCACACAGACACACAAAATGATTCATGCAGGAAATCCAGAATACTGCAGAACTCTACCCTCTGCTGTGACAAGCTCCTTTTAGTTTCATGACTTTTATTTCCAATGCAAATAGCTTTCAAGAGTAGACACCGCTTCTGTGTTTTAACCAGGTTACCCGGGGTGTAGTGTGAGTGACATGCTTTGACTCAGGCAAGAATTAGCAGATACAGCACAGTGTTCTATCAGTTCAGGGATTCTGCACTGCAAACCTTCAGGCTGGAGGCATCAGCACTGCAGACTTGCACATGAGTCAAGTTTAAGTCAAGGAAACATTTCCCTGAAGGACAGCTAGGTTGGAGTCAAAGGTTAAGAATTTCTTATAAGCAATCACAGAGAAAAAAAAAATAAAGAGAAGAGAAGAGAAAGAAAAGAAAAGAGAGAAGAAGAAAAAGAAAGAAGTATTTCAGCTTGGTACCTCACTGGTTTTGGCCTGCCCCAATCATTTGTATTGCTTCTGCAGTTACTCTGCTGTTACTGGCCTTAAAGTCCTTGCATTTTTACAGGTTTTGAGAAAAATCCTGGAAACAGGAAGGGAGATCCGATTTGTTTCTCATTAGCAGTCAGATGCTGCAGGGCAGCCTGCAGTGGAGGGGAGCATCTGTCAGGGCTTTCTGGGAGTACAGCGCAAACCAGGGCTGCCCTGGGTGTGCCAGAGATGCAGGCAAATCCTGGAGTCCCTCCTCCCTGCAGTAACAGAAAGCCAACTAACATGAAGCACAGCCCATCCTTTTTAGTCCACAGTCATCTTCCCAGCCTCTCAATGGTCTCACCATGGCAATGTCTTCTCCTGCATATGCCCGGCCGAGGGGTCCCACATGCCCCATTGGTTGGGGGCTGGCAGGCTCAGCCTTGTCTGAACAGCATCCCTGCCAATCCAGCAGGGCAGGAACGGGTAGCAGAACACTCTGCTGCTTTCCTCCTCAGTCCCCTCTGTGAGCACAGCGTGACCTGACTCACTGCTGTCTGGAAATGCTGGAAGGCATCTGTCAGTTCACCTGTTTCTCTCAGCTTATTAACACTTTTATTACCCATGTCATCTATTCTGATCGCCAGACTTCCCCGTCTGATTACAGTGAGCCTCGGTACAGATGCAGGCAACACAGTTTGCTGCTGCCTTGTCCAGGGAAGGACCATGGATCCACCAGACACCCTGTGGATGGAGCAGGGTGAGGGTACTTAGAGAGAGGGAAGAGTCATATTATGTAGCCAAGGAGCTGACAGGGCAAGGGATGGAGGGAACAAAGCCACCTCTTCTATATATGTAGGGACAGAAACCACTCCCTCTCCCAAAGGACACCAAGGGCAGGTTTCCTTTCTTGCTGTCTGAGCCCACACCTAGCTGTACCCTACTTCAAAAAGCTGCTATCTTGTTGCAAAGGAACAGAAAAGCAACACAGGTAAGGAAGAAAATGTAATTGTGCCTTAAACTGACATTTGCCAAATTCTGCACATCATCTTGAAATTCAACACACTGCTAGTGAGGAATGAGTGAGCTGCAAGGCACAGACTTTCTGGGGAGTACAGTTGTGTGTACGAAGGGACAGAGGAAGCACTTGCTCATATAGGCACAGAAATCCTTGATGGCAGCAGCTTCCAGCTGCTGACCCTCCCCCTCCTTGCTGACATAAAGGGAGCTCAGCACCAGTATAAGGCACAAACCTTCAGTATTAGTAAAGGACATGAACTTCCATGGCTTAACACAACTTTTGTAATATTCTGCTTATTTCTGAATGTAGTAGCTCTTTGAAATGAAATAAAAACAAGACCAGCCTCCTTTTTTTTTGTAAGAGTAACTTTACATTCAGTCTTGGGGAACAAAAGCATGAAAACATAACCTGGACACACTTGAATAAGGCAGAAATTAAGCACAAATTAACAGAAAACACAGACTGGATTTTAAGTAGCATTTTAATCCACTTCTACTCTACATCTTTTGAAGGGTTGGTTGGACAGCTCTGAAGATAAAAGGCACAACACTTTTTAGAAACAGTACAGAGGCTTTTAAAGGGCTTTCAGAGCCTTTTAATCCCACTCTTGTGTTCTGACAATCTTCCTCAATTAAGTACTTCCTCAGCATCAAAGATGCCCTTGGTGCTGACAGGAGCTCTTCCTGGCACTTCTTTCCAGAACCACCATGATCTTGCTCACATCTCTGGGTGGATTTCTCTGCTGAATCCTGTGGATTTGCTCAGCAAGGGAGAGGGCTGTAAGCAACACGCTTGGTTTTTTGTTTGGTGTAGCTTTTTCAGGTGTCAGAACATCGCATGGGTAATTTTTCCTGTAGATTTTGGGCTCCCCACTTATTCTCCTCTTTGGTAACTGTTTGGACAATGCTCATGGGTATTTTTCACCATCACTGCTACTTCAACAAGCTTCCTAATACTGTGAACAGAGAAATACCTAACGGGTTCTTTTTTTCTAAAATACTTCTTCTTCCCTCTTTTAATCCCACAGCAAGTTTTACTGACTATCATCTATGTTGCACAAAATTCTGCAACCCCAGAAGATATGGGAGGAAACATCAGTAACTCTCTCATATGGCTTCTTTCTGCTTCAGGGAGGCAAATGGACAGCTCAGTATAAGTTAGAGGAGAAAAGGAAGCAACATTATACAATTAAAGTCAGTTTCTCCTTGGGGATGATCTTGTATCTGAAGAACTGAACTCTCACTTCCTTGTCCTTTTTTCTGCTTTTTGTTACCAATATGTTGTCACACAGAAATCAGGAAGGAAACAACAAAACAATCTTAAGGAAATCACGTTATTTGCAAATATCCTAGAGTACTAGTAGAAAGCACTATTCTCCTTCTCTGTTACGAGATTTTTAACAGGATCTTCTTAGCAGTTAAGAGGTTTTTAACAGTATCATAAAAAGAAGGAAATACTAAGGAAGGTCAAGTGCCTCATGGTTGTTCAAAGGTTGTTCACAATACTCATCTCAGAGCAGCCATTTAACTAGGACTGACTTTACACAAAGGAGATGCATTTCAGCTTCTGTCAAAACTAGCCCTAAAGCCACAGACTTAGGACTGTTTGCTTAAGACTTGGTTCCTGCAGCTTGCTTTGACTATGGTGGCACATTCATTGCTGCACCCCACCGCTGGCTCCCCAACCCCCTCTGCAAGTCTGATCGGAGACAGAAGTGGGCCATGCAAGGGGAAGGCTGAACTTCAGCATCTGTGTGCAACCCAAACGCACCAGCTGCTGGCAAGACAATGGAGGAAGATCTCTTCCTCCAAAAGTAGAAACCTTTGTAGCAAAACAAAATCTCACAGCTGTGAGAGAAGCCCCAGGTACACAGCTGGCTACAGCTCCTTGTGCATCACATCTGCCTGGCAAGAAAATGCTGCTTTATCAGGGTTTCCTACAGCTCACTCCCTGAAGAGAACTGGAGAAACCCACAGGAGCATCATCCCCAAGGTGTGCGGCAGCACCATGCTGCCTTCAGGGACCAGCACACACAAGGGCAGCTGCAGCCAGGAACCCTGGTCCAAGAGGCACCAGTGAGTGCAGTCCTTGCTTGCTGCCCTCATTGCTGCAGGGCTCTGCTTGCCACAGAAATAATGAGTGTTCTTCTTGAAAATACAAACCTGAGATTCTTGGTATTTCTGCATATTCCTGAAGGGGATTTATAGGCAGTTTAGCCTTCAGAGTTTGTAATAGGAATTAAAAAAAGAAAAAAAAATCATGGGAATTAGATTCTAGAAAACTCAGACACAGGCTCGCTGTGCTGTTTGCTCTCATTGTCAAGGGAAACAGAAATAGCTTCAGGTTGAAAACTAAAGAATCCAGCCATGCCAAGCAGTTATAGTCTGACCATAAGTAGAGAGCAGTACCTTGTTTTCCAGGACAGGTATTTTTGCTTTTCAGTGGACCTGTGTCATTTCATATCAGCCAAAGACCCTGATCCACAGCACCCTGTAATGCAAATGACAAACATGGGCTTGAAGCTCTGCTAATTTTCAGGCAGCCGTATTAGCCGAGCTGGAAGATTGAAATGGCAAGCCATGAGTGAAATTAGTGTACTGTGTTAGAGGAAGAACACTCAGGCTGACTGCAAGTGCCACGCATAAGTAACACACCATTCTATCTCTCCTGCTTAGTGATTCTATTTCTTTGTACTCCATTTATGCTGTATTAACTATTTATAGAAGATCACTTCAAATTCCCTTTGTAGTCAGCATGCGTTCATCTCATTTGAAGACTCATAGCTATTTCTTGTGGCTTCATAGCCATGAAAACACACTTTGGGCAGTTGTCACTGTGAGGGTTTCAAGTGACCAGGTAAAAAAGTATTGGTTTTAAGTGGCTTTACCAAAAAAAAAGCATTTTTTTCATCTGCCCTCTCTTATTTATGTGCAATTCAAATTCATTTAGGTAAGAATGCTGACATGTGCTTGAGAAATATATGTTAAGCTGAGCAGAACAAACTGAATTTCATTTTTTGGAACTGGACAATTACTTTCTGCAGATATAAAGAGACAAGCTCTGTGTGTGTCTGTGAGGAGCAGCATGCAGTGTGGTACTGCACCCTGTTGGTTTGCTGCGATATGGAAGCCCAAGTGCATTCTCAGTACAATTTGAGGCAATTTCTTTTATATTAAACCTTTCTTTTAGCCAATCTGTCTCCAAATGCACTGTGGAGATAGGTTGAGGAAAAAAAAAAGAGAGAGAGAGAGAAAGAAACTCATGCCCTTGCAGGGAAGGTGTGACCTACAAAGATTTGAAGAAAAAGGTGGGTTAGAAAAGCAGCCAAGATGGAAGTGTTCTCACTCACCAATTAGTGGGTAGAAGCAACAGAAAAAATAATGAGCAGGTAAGGAAAAGGGAAGAAGGTTTTCATGACACTTGGAGAGAAGCAAGAGGAATGTTTTAAATCATTAGAAAAGACTGTATTAGAAGAGTGACTGACATGGTTCAGATGTCTACAGAAGAGCAGAAGACATTGAATGACTTGTTGGGAACCGGGTGCCAAAACTCAAATTCCAGAAAAGATGGTAAAGAAGGTGTGTGCTGAAGAAGGTGTCTGATTCAGTATGATTGCCTGAGTGCATGGCCACTGAACACATTTTAACTCATTTTAACTCAGAAAGGCCACCTTAACTCGGAAAGGACTATGTAACTCACCCTGTTGAGCCACCGATTCAGTGATCACACAAGACTGTAACTTCATGTACATCACTGTCTTAACAGCTTTTTCCTGATCCAGTCCTACAGGTTACCTGTGTTGTGCCACCACTGGCTTGGTGAGGACCTCACAGTCATTACAGAGATCAGCCAGTGGCTGCTACATCCTTGCTTGCTCCCTCATGGCTGCTCAACCTCAACAAATACAGAGAACTATCAGAGATCTTGGTCCTTCCTGGCCTTTGCTTTAATCAGTCTTGGCCTGAGTGACTTACCCTTAGGCTAAATAGGGTAGGAATAAATGCCAAAGACTCTAGACACTGGCTCTGGTCACTCTGGACTAGCACCTTAAGGGAATGGCTTTTGGAATGTTTGTTTGGAAAAACCACAGTCTTTTAATAGTTGTTGACAGTGGTATTTTATATCTGCTGTATTGGAACAACATCAGAGAGAACTTGGGGATAGTATTATTATTTTGTTCTCTTCAACACACAAGTTTCAGTGACTTTGTCTCATGACTTGGGATTTAAACTAGAATGCAGTACAAGCTGCACATGCCTGAGTGTCCAAGTGCTCCTGTCTTGCTTAAATGCACAACTTGTGATGATTGGCTGTGACTTAGTTCATGCATGAGACTAAATCAAAGATGAACTGCCGCAAAAAAAGGATGAATGGGGTGGGATGGCATGGCATGTAGGAATATCCACCACTCAAATCACATTGATACTGATGCTTGAGCACGGTTTTCAGGTATCACATAGCAGCTTTTCCCACCATTTTGGTTACACATTTGGGTGTCATGGAGGATGCTAACTGATGAAGTCAGGAGCCCCTTCTAGTTTCTGTATTACCAGCAGAGTCCTTTTCCTGAGATTTGCTTTGCTTACATCTGCAAACCCCTTTTTAACTTATACACACAACAACAGCTTCCATGGTTTTCACAAGCACACCTCTCCACTGGCTGTGGCTTTTCCTTCCTTCCTCTACCACTATGTGCTTGTACCCACACCTGTCATTGTTGCCTCGGACACCTTGATGGGGCTCAGGCTTTCCTTGGGTGTTGCATTTCAGGTAGAGCTCCTACTGGTACAAATCTTTGTAACAGCCCTGGCTGCTTCTCTCCACACTTTGGAATGCAAAGCAACCCTCAGACTGAGCAGCTTTACAGAGTTTAAGCCAGCCAGGAGTGTTTCATGTCAGCAGCTGCAACCTGACATTCTCCAAAGGCTGACAGAGCTCAGCACATGCATACAGACAGAAGCCATTCCTCAAAGACTGTATGTTTTATTACTAATTTCTGTGAGAAACCTCAGCATTTTCTTGCTCTCATTTTCTCTGGATCTTACATGTAGCCCCTGGCAGAAGACGGCTTTATCCCAGCAGCCATTTCTCACATAGTGAAAGAAAGAGTTGCCACCACCTCAGAGAAGAGGCAAGGAGGTGAGAGCCAAGCACCCACCCCAGCCCTGGCTCCATGTACTTAGTGACAGTAACACACTTGAGAAGCTATAAACCTGAAAAGAAAGCCAGGAGAGCAGTAAGGCCACAGATGTCAACGCAGACTTCAATATCAACCCATCTATATCTGCAGAGGGGGAAAAGCAAAAGCAGTGTGAAGTAGAACAACCCCATGGTGAGGTTAGCATGTACTACTGGGCCAGGAAAGCACCACAGCCATCCAGGGAAGTGTGAAGGCAGAGGTCAAGCTGCCACCCCAGAAATAAAGCACCTCATCAAGACACCTATCATAACAGTGCTGGCTGAAAGATGCTGAATATTGCAGGGCTGGCAATGTGCTGCAAGCAGAGACTGGAGGCAGACAGGCATACCAGGAGAGTGGGTGGCTGGGTGGCCACACTGCACCAGTGCCTCTGGGCAGTCCTGTGGGCTGCTGAGCTCTCACACCTGCCTAATACAAACCTACACCTCTTCCTCTCCTCAAGGGCATGGTGTGTTGGATCACTCGACTTGCAAAGTGACAGAAACACAGAATCTTCCTCCCAGTCAATACCCCAAGGGCCATGCTAGGACCCTCCTCCTTCTGCCTGCACCCAGCAGGCACCAGTTGGCCTGGCAGTTGGGTGTAGAAAGCAAAAGCAACCATCACTGCCAGGCCCAACCCAGAGCAACCAGAACCATTTTCAAGCGTGCTCCCCTTTACTTTAGCAGCTTTCATCTTCGCATCTCTCTGCTGCACAGTGACCTTCCCTGCCAGGGCAGGCACTCTGCCTGCTGGCAACCTGTGCTGTGAAAGCTAAGTGCACCTAGAAAGTCTCTTGAGAAGTCCCTTTTGTCCACAGTGAACAAAGAGCAAGATGGCTCTTCCCACCCTCTGCAATTAACAGCCAGATACGACTTTGCCTTCTGTTCAAGACAGATCATTGCCAACCTGCTGGGGTCATGTGTAGGAGATGGGACTTTCCTCAGGGGGTTCCACCTAACCCTGAGGCAGCTTCAGTGTTCAAAGTATCTCTGTTTCAAGGGATAACCTTACAAGGGCCAATGCTGACTAATGCCACGCAGTTAGTCAACCAAGCCCTTGGACCCTTTTTTAGAAGTTATTTCTGTCCCCTTGCCAAACATTGCATTTACTGGGTTCAAACTAAGGGAAACAGCAGGTATCCAAAGTGCATAAAAACAGAAACAGAGCTTCTGGGAAACTCCTCAGCTCCAGGTTGCTTCTGCTTTAGCAGATGCTAAAAATTTAGCAATATTCTCTGTTGCCTGGGGGCTGGATTGCAAGCAGACCCAAACAACAGTCCTGTGGATATGAGGAGTGCTTTAATGTGTAAGGAGCAGGCAAGACCTTCAACACAGGAAGAAAAGAGTGGAAAAGGTGATCTGGCATCTTAGCTCTTGCTATTCCTTTTGATAAAGAGAAATTTTAATTTTGTCTGGCCACTTGAGACAGGAAAATTTGATGTATATACTGCAGGACAGTGGTCATAAATGCTGCCATATTTCAAACCACTGAGAACAGGCTTACTCCTATGTGTTTTCAGTGTTTTTCACTTATTCTTCTTGGTTAGCTATACAGTATTGCCTTTTCTTCCCATGTGAGCTAACCTCCATCTTTCTGATCCCCTCATGACATGTATGAATATCAATCACTTATTCTATTGTTCAAACTAACAGGGAAGAAAATTTAACTCTGTTAAACTGATTCATGATTTTGTGATGTTCCTTACCCCCAGCCCTTGGCACTGAATATCACGGCAAATTTTCAATCCCTCCGTCTTGCTTCTCACCACCCTAGAGATGTTATTAGGACATTAGGAACATAACCTGTCTTGCCTCATTATTTCATTATAACTCTTAATGCTGCAGCAGCGCAGCCAGCCAGTGAGTGACCTCCTGTGATCAGCTTGCAGATTTGCAGGGAAATCTGGACACACCCTGGTGTTTTTAAGAATTCAGAGTTGGTTTCCCTGCATTACATTCACTAGGTGATGCCCCAGCGGCTCTGGCAGACTTGATGAGCCGCACAGCAGGCAGACCTTGCTGGGGACTCAGCTCCTTGGGGGTTCAGGTTTGCTCTGGGCTTGTCACTTGGATAGTTGAGAGAGGCACACTCTCCCCCAGGAGTGCTAGCCCAAATCTCCATGACAACAGATTTTGGAGGGACACCTGGCATACTGAGTGCCAGAAGGTCATAGTGGCAAAAAAAAAATATATAGTGGGGGGAGCAAAGAGCATCTGGGGAAGAGGTCATAGGGCAGCTTGCAAAACCTTCAATCATAACCAAGTCGGAGTTTACTGGCTTCATGCGCTGGGGCTTTTGAAACAATTTTATGAGAAGCAATTGCCATAGAGACCGAATCTGGTGAAATCCTGTGTATTTCTATCTGGGTTTTTTTATTATTTTTTTTTATTACTGTAATGGAGAACACAGCACAGATGCATTTCTTGCCCCATGGACCTTGCGTTCTAAATTCAGGGTGAGAGACAGGAAGCCTGGCAGATGGACAAAAGGTGATGGTACCGAGTCCAGCTCCTTAGGATCCGTTTTCCAATGTAATTCATTTTTAGCTCAGTTTTCTAAGGAATTGGAGCTCTGCAATTGCAGCAGCTGCCTGTCCTCCTGTCTGCCACCCCTCCCTGCAAAGACTCCTGAAGCTGTGAGACTATTTTTACCAAATTCATCAAAGTAGAAGTCTCAAAGATATTTAACTCCTACAAGGATCAGAAAATGCCAGTGACTGGGTAGAGAATACTGAGGGAGTGCCCCAAAGGAGGTCAGGGAAGGGTAGCTCAGCCCTCCTCCACTGCAAGAGGCATCACTCCGCTGCGTGAACAGCATGTGTACGCTGGCAAGCCAGGCAGCGCACACGTAGCTCTGAAGCCGCTGGAGCATATGTTGCCTCCTGAGCTGCCAGAAATATAGAGGCATGAGAAGAAGATGAAGCATCGCAGTGAGGAATTAGTGAAAACATGAGGCATAGCTGAAGGAATGAGGAGACAGAGTAAGGGAGATAGAGGAAATCTGGCCAGTGTTACACAAGAGCAGGTGCAGGGATGAGGAGGAGGTGACCAGAATAATCGGG
>VWZY01009796.1:1005622-1020042 GCA_013399075.1 Chloroceryle aenea
CACAACAGCGGGGGGGTGGGGGAATGTGTGAAATGACCCAGGTTCTGTCCACAGAACAGCTACTGGGAAATAACTTCTGTGCACGATATAACTGTGCAGCTGGGAAAGATGCTGAGCTGAAAACCATGGCAAGACAGGTCCCTGGTTCAGGTGAAGAGAGGGCACAAAGGAGCCACCAGCAAATCAATATCTGCCCCACTGATAGTAAATATCTTCAAGGAAAGGTAAGCCTGTCATTCATTGAGCCTCTCTATCTCCCTTTTACCTCCCAGGGTCAATGATAAAACTGCTGAGCAGCCTAAGTGCAGTGAAAGCATTTTGGAAGGTGCTCCGAGCCCCACCTGCAGAGTGTTCTATACCTGAATATGTGTGCTTCCAGCCTTCCTCCTGCTCCTTGTGCACACACAGCTCACTGAAATGCTTCTTTCAGGCTGCAATCTGCCTGCAAATGCTCCCAGGCATCTGCTTCTGCCAAAGATAAGGGGAGTTTTCCCACAGGTATGCCTGCCACATATAGCAGTTATGAAAAGACAAATAAGCCATAAATATTTTATATTATCTTCCGTACACCTTCTTTCTCACACATTCTATAATGAAGCAATAAATCTGATGATCGTTGCTGTAAGCAGCCTTGAAGAATACCAGACACCTGTCCACCACCACAGCTGTCACCATGCAGTTCCTGCTCACCCTGCCACTCTCCATGAATTCCGTTAGGCCACACTTATCTCTAATGAGTGCTAATTCTTTTTCCTTTACACACCTTCTTAAAGTGTCCTGTTAAATGTGATGCATGAACTAATCAAGCCCCAAGAACAGCAAAAAGGATCATATCTTTGGTTAGATTATCCTGTACAGCAGTGATAATATATACAGAGTAAATCCAGATTCTGATCACGGTTATTCTTGAGCAATTTCATCAGAGCTAGTTGTATTTCACATGAGTAATTGGTAGTGGGATTAAAAAATAAAGAATGACAGATAAAAATTACTTCATTGCATAGGGTAGAGATTTATACAGAATGTCTTATTCAAGATTATTACTTTACTCCACTACAAGAAAAATAGCTCTGCCCAAGGTTAGATTTTACATTTCTAGGTTTTGCAGTTTTCTTTATACAAAATATTTGTTGAGCGTAAACGACTATGCTCCAGAGAGTGCTGCGCACTGCTAAATCATTTATTATCCCCAAATAATCTAATCCGATCATATGGAAACCATGCTGAACTCCAGAAACCAGGATGCCATATGGGCAGGCTGCCAGCCAGGGTAAACCAAAGACGTTCTGTCCTTGGGATGGGAAAGGTACGTGGTTGGCAGATGCTCTAAAAAAGAAGAAAAAAAAACAGAAACAAAAAAAACCAGCATCAGGAAGTACCTTGGCCAAGAGGAACTTGGCAGAGCAGCATTTTAGCTTTGCGGAGGGGCTGTGTATGCTCATTGAAAGGGTAACATCTGTGGAGGAAGGGCAGAGCGCTCGATACAATGCAGTTTTATAGCAGCGCTGCTTAGTCAGGGAAAGGGACTCCAAAGGGAGCCGATGCAGCCAGCTGGCTGGCTGATGAATGGAGTAACGATTGTGGAAGAGATCAAAAAGCTAACGAGTGCCCCATCAACCCCCGTAATGGCAGCGGTAGGAATTTCTGAGGGTTGGTGAAGCTTGAAGTTGAACTGTATAGGTGTGATTTGGGGAAATATTGAGCCCTTTGTGGATTCTTAAGTCATTAAAAATTAATTTGAGCTCATAAGTGAGCCAACGCAATGACAAAACTCCAAAGAATCTGAAATTCAGCATGAATGAATGGAATACAGACAAGATACTGTGCTTTTGTTCACGAAATGAGGGCAGAAATTCAGTGTATTTTGTATTGGTATGATGGATTCCCACTGGATTCAGCTGTACACATCGGGAGTTGCTCTCGGCGCAGAGCACAACAAAGGCTATTTTTTGCTCTGAAATGTGTTGTGGTGTGCAGCAAAAATAGCTCATAAAGCTATTTTTTAATTTTTTTATCAGGTTACTGCATTGTTTATTTTGCCCTTACTGAATTCTAGGAAATTTATTATTTTTTCTTTCATTAACCACTATTACCAGACCACAGTAACTATGGGAACATTGTCAGCGGATCAGCTCCAAAAAGTAATTTAAAGTAATTTCTAACCCTGCGCCACCTCTTCTTGAACTTTCCTGGGTAATGTTCATTTACCTGCTTAAAACCCAAATTCTTCCTCTTCCCCCACTCTGAAAAAGACATACAAACAGCAGGGAAATGACTTCAGCAAAGCCATAAAGTTGATTGCAGAGCCACTACATCAAATGCAGTTCAAAACACAGGGAAATACATTTTTTTTTGTCTTGCATTTTCTAATATCATCAAGGGTGTTGTATCAGTACTACAACAACAGGCAAGGCAGTTCCAGGGAGCATTGCAATTTTCAGCTGTCAGTAGTCCTTCTGCTGTGTATTACCGTTTAAGATGCTTTTCTGGCATCTAACATCTGCCTTCAGGAAGATTTATATGCTATTTTAGTTCATTTAATTTCTCTTCGTTGTTAATGTGTCTTTGTTTTTGCGGTGTGGAGTTCATTAACTGCACCAGAAGATGGCAGCAATGGAAACTGCTTTCGTGGCCTCCATTCATAAAGTAGATTTCATGCTGAGCAGCAATCAGTGATATGATGATAACAATCAGCATTTAAAAACTGGGTTTTTAAAAAAAAAAAAAAACAAAACAACAAGAAAAGCAGTCTTCGCAGTGAAAGATGTTAGAAAAGTTGTCAAATGTGGATGGAACTATGTGCTTCTTTCCCAGGATCTGAAGGTCATTTTTTAAATGCCTAACTTGCAAAGATGAGGGATAGAGATGTCAATAATAAAAGTGTTGGAAGGCATGACTTTCCCAAGCTACCATGACCAAAAAAGTCTAAAATAGCCTTAATTTGTTTGATCTTCATGGCATGCAACAAAAGGCATTTACATCAAAGGAGGACCAGTGAGATTCTGAAGAGAAATCATGAAGATCAGAGATATGTTTTTGGACTGTTGGACCTGGACTCGTGTCACTGATTTGGTGAGAAGAGGCACTGGGAGTATGCTGTTTATTTAACTGTTTTTATGAAACATGTGAAGGAACATGTAGAGCCAGGCAGAACATTTCCTTAGGAGGAATGACTGTTTACACAGGCAAATTAACATACATATTTCCCACAGGACACAAACATTATTAGACCTGTTACAAGCTTTGTCAGCAACCACTGAGAAAAAAAAAAAGAATCTTATGTACCCTTCTGAATACAGACCAGTCTTCAGCACAATACAGCTGCTAAACCTACTGCCATGGGTGCTTCTGTTACCACCAGGATTTATCATGCATGATAAATGTAAAACTGTCTCAGCTTCAATTATAAGCGTTTGCTCCCAAACTATTACTTATTTTATTTTTTTATTGCCCAGAATAAGGAGCACACAGGGGAAATGAGGTTCCCCACTGGGGGCCATGTGTTGTAGTTAAGGCCCGGCGCTCGGAAGATCTCGCGATGTACGGAAAGACAGGGACAGTTAGATAGCCAGTAGCATTTGATTTATGTGCTGTTAAGCAAGAAGAAGCAGTGAAGCTGAAAGGCTCCAGTGAAGGCCCAGTGCTGCACTGGGCTCTCCAAGGCAGTGGTGGCAGTGCCAGCACTGGGGCACTCAGGATGGCACAGATGCTCTAATACATCCAGAGCTTTCATCACAGCTGGGGCAACCTGGGGCATGTGTCCCCACAGATGGTTAGGATGCAAAGGTTGTTGGTTATGTGCTCTCCTGAAAAGGAATCTGAGCAGTGAGGAAAAACACAGCCCTTTTGCACATTTCCTGTTGTATTTGGGAATGCAAATTGTCTTGCTGCCTTTGAGAACAGGAACTCCCGTCCTGAAGAAGCATCTGCTTTCATCATCAATGTATCCTCACAGAAAAGTCTGTAACACCTAAAGCTTTGGCTAATTGCTTGTTTTAATGAGATAGATAACAAAGTAAATCATGTTTATGGAAATAAATCTGTCCTGAATCAAGCCCTTTTCATTAGTGAGAAATTAGTTGTGACTACCAGAAACAAATGATGTTATGAGGTTTTATGGGGCTTGCTTCAGTTAGAGTGGCTAATATTGCCAGAAGGAATACATGGGGTTTGTAGCTACTAGCTACTTCAATCACAGTAGAGACTTCCAAGCAATTTTGCCTTCTGAAAATTAAAGATCTACAACCCTCAAGGTGTAATGAGCTCTATTGCAAGAAAACCTCACTAATACTGCTTGGAGATGTCCCCTGTGCAAACCAGGTCAGTGATTATTTTGATGTAAAGCAACCTGATCTACAAAAAGTACAGATCAAAAGAAGACTCCTTTAGTTATACAAAAACCTATAATTATGAGGTTAGTTAATTTTCAGAAGAAAAGATCACAACCTCTGGGTTTGTTCATAGTTTAATATATTCTGTGTCTGAGAGCACATGAGGAAAATGGACTTTTGCACCTCTAATTGTTGCTGTGGTTAGTCTGTATGGGCAGCGCCTTCTCTGAAACACCTCAAATGTAATTATGTCCTATTACTACCTATGTAAAAAATTCCATTACAAGCTACAGTGAGCATTCATCCTACCTGGGTCTATAATAGTATAATATGTAAGTCTGTCTCTCTTCCTTATTTCTAGCTATTCAACTGCATCAAAAGGCAGACAGATTTACATTTTCAGTATGTTATTCTACCGCTCCATAGATGTTTTCACATAAAAAATGGAAGGGATGGTACATGTAGCACTACCAGTATGTTCTTATTCTATAGGGCATGCTTCATTACTCCAGCCCTTATTATAAAACATAAATAGACCGGAGAGATATAAAGAGATTTTAATAATCCTAGGTACAATTATGAATAGACAAATTCTGTGATGTAGGAGGAGGGAAACAGTGTCTAACTGTCCTCTGATCAGATTTTCTTAATGCTGGCAAAAAAAGGCATGCAGTGGTGTGGTACCACACAGAAATGCAGAGGTCCTGGACAGCAGCACCCAAGAGAGGCCTTCCCTGTTGTTGTTGTTTTGTTTTGTTTTGTTTTTTCTCTGTAGACTTTACCCTGCAGGAGGGAGAAAGGGCACTTGAAGACTTGTAAACTCCATCCCCTTCTCCACTGCAGGCTGGGTGTTGGCTGCCTTTTCAGGCTGCAGCACTGAGGTTTACCGTGAACCTCCTCTAAAAATGAGATGCCCTCTGAATTTAGATGCAGATGCATTATGCAGGCTGGAATAGCAACTAGATCTTGCCAACGTCACCAGACAAAAAGATTTAATGGTAGAATTTAAAAAAAATGTCCAAACCACCCAACACCAAAAACCACAGAAATGGAAAAACAACCCAAAAAGAATTGCCCTTCCTTGTTGCTTGATCAGCCTAGAACTCTCATAACCCCAGCAGTAATATCTTATGCAATACAATACTGTACTGTATTGTCTACCTTGTGATATCAGAGCACTGGAACAGGCCAGCCAGAGAGGCAGTGGAATGTCCGTCTCTGGAGACGTTCAAAAGACTTGTGTGATCTACTCTAGGTGATTCTGCTCTGGCAGGGGGACTGGACTAGATGATCTTTAGAGGTCCCTTCCAACCCCTAACATTCTGTGATTCTGTGATCTTGTCTCTTCCATTATGGCCTTGATCATACTGTTTTCTGTCATGAGCCCACTGACTCCATCCAAGAACTAGCAGGGACACTGGTGGAGTGGAGCTGCCAGATGTCAAGACACTCCTCACCAGGAGTGATCCTGACACCCACCAACACACGAGCTGATGTCCCAGTCTGTTGCCATCCTCAAGGAAGTGCCTGATGTCTGGGGCTGGGGCTGGAGCTGCCAAAAAGGCAGTGAAAGGTCTGAATAGGGCTTTGGTGCCTACTCCTCAAAGATGAGGATTTGGCTTTTAATGATGTTACTGGAAGGTGTGGCAAGGTGCTGGCATCAGTCTGACTGGTTTGGGATGCTGACCTCAAGGCAGAGGAATGCTGCCTGCACTACACATTGTGATTATTGCCTCCAACGAGCCAGCTCATGAGGCACCGCGTTGGTGGATATTTCCACTGCATCTCTGCTACAATATTCATGACAGCTCCCTTTACAGGGCATTTCAAACCCCTTTAGGGACGGGGCAGCAATCTCTCCTTGCTGCTGCCTTTGGGGACAGGCATCAGAGGTGATGATGTAGAGGCCACAGGGGAATCACTGAGTCTGCAGTCACTCCATCTGTTTGAGAGAGGCCACATCCATGTCCCTCAGTGCATGATGAAGGTCTGGCAGGCACCACTTTCAGTATTTTTCCTTCTTTTATGAGAAAGCAAGCTTCTGGAGGGACATTTCCTATGACTTACACAACCAAGCACTCAGTATGAAACTGGTACAGTGCAGGGTCACATTTTCCTCTTTTTGTAGTTTTTTTTGTTTGTTTTGGGGTTTTTTGTGTTTTTTTTTTAACCATAGATTCTTCTTTCTCTTTCTTTATTAAGGTCCTTTTCTAGGAAAACTCAAGTATCAGGAAGACAGCATGTTTTTACTCACAGACCTCACTGCAAATGAGATTATGTTTTCAAGATGGCACACATATGTGTTTTTTCCAACAGTTTCTCTTGGGGATGGGTATTTACACAACACTTGTCATGATAGAATTCTGCTTGTCTTAAACAACCTACAAAAATTGCTTGCATGCCATTGGAAAACATTGAAAGGGTAGGGACAGCAGGTGCCTATTAGGACTAAGAGTTTGTACTGCCACATCCTCAGGGCTGAAACACACTTGAGAGTGGATCAGAGTTGTGTGGCATCCAGCCAGGTCAGCACAGTAGGGGTGAACAGCATGGGCCCAGATGAAGGTGACAGGGTTGGGACAGGCAGCCACTGACGTGGCAAAAGTATTGTGATTTGTCACGTGTCGCTGAGTAGCTGGTTCTGAAAGACACTGTTTAAACAAACTGTTGTGTACATTTCCATGTCAGTACCTGTCTGCCCAGATTCTTACTTTCAAAGTGCATCTCTTAAGCATATGAGTCATTATTTTTGGCCAGCAATGACAGCAACTGGAAAATCTAAACATTACTGTCTCATACATCCCCTGCACTCCGTAAATTACATGGGAGTTTTCTGTAGGGGTTGCATCCTATTTCTGCTCTGTTCACACCCTCTTTTCTATATTTTCATCTGAGAGCATTCTTGTTCTGACAGAAAGAGGTCTCCAGTTCCTGCCAGACACATACGTTTCTCCCGTCGCTGCAAAAGCACCTTTGTATAGCTGCTTACTGAGCAAATACTAACTACTTAGCACTAGTGATTTGATTCTGTTAATTTTATGTATCGGTGCCTGAAATGGTAATGCAGCTTCTGCATCCAGCAGTCAGTCTTCATCTTTGGGACTTGGAGCCAGGGCCCACAAAAACCTTCATACCCATGTCTGCTTATTTATGCTTGCCTATAACAGGGTAACTGAACATAGAATCATAGAATGCCACATGGAACTGTACATAGAATCATAGAAATCCACCACTTCCCTTGGGAGATTATTCCAATGTCTAATTGTTTTCATGGTGAAAAATATTATTCTGGAGTCCAATTGGAATCTCCCCAGGAGTAACTTGTACCCATTACCCCTTGTCTTCTCCATGTGACTCCTTGTAAAAATGGAGTCTCCATCTTCTTGCTAGCCACCTTTTATGTATTGGTGCATGCTAATAAGTTCTCCCTTAAGCCTTCTCTTCTCAAGGTTGAAAAAAAACAGTTTTCTTCAGCCTTTCTTCATATGTCAGGCCTTCCAATATTGCATTCAACCATTTCCAGAACATTGGTGGAATGTTATAGACATCCTTGGGCAGAAATTTCCTGATTTTGAGGCCAGTTAACCAGAAGCAGTGTTTGAATCCTCAGTGTTAGCACATCCAGCACTTCCAATAAAACTGGAACTGTCTACCTCTCAGAAAATAAGTGATAAAATCTTCCAGCATTGTGAAGATATCAGATCTTTTTAGTATAAGTCCAGAGCATTTGATTAAGCCTGTGAAAGAGAAAGGGAGAAGGAGACATGGGAATCACAGAGGCCACATTGAGGGAAAAGGAACTAAGAGCCACTGAACCCCTTGGGGGAAAAAAAAGTGTACCCAGATATGGGTGATGGAGAAGCCCTGGAGTGAGGAAGGATTTGGTGAACTGACAGAGACAGGAAGGGAGCACACAGTCATCCTGTGGGGAAGAGGAAGGCAGGAATGCAGAAGTATCTGGGATGTGCCAGGACTTTGACCTTGAGGTACCACAAGGTATACAGCCTGATATTTCCTTGTTTTGACTTAGGTAGAATAAAACCCATGTAGCTATTGTCTCTCTTGATACCACAGAAAAAGACCAACTGTGCTTTGGAAATGATCTCTGCCGCTCCCCTCCCTATGTTGCTCAACCAGCTCTCTGTAAAGCAGCAGATGAAGCAATTTTTCCCCTCCAATGATGAACCACTCTTCATACTTCCAGTTTTCAGTGCAAAGAGAAGTATGAAGTCTGCATATTATTCACACTGTGGGGCATGTGCTTTAGCAGGTCCCAGCAGCTTCAGTGCAACCTGCAGTGAGAAATCACCTTTCAAATAGGCAGCAATCAAATAATCATCCTTCAAATAAGCAGCAGTTTCCACTGACGGAATGGAAATAGGGCTGCAAATATGTGATCACTGATAACAACTTTATTGTTACATTTCCCTCCATTTCAAGAATAAATTTATGATTAAGAAATGACATTTTTCAATATTCACTATTTGAACAGCCTGGCAAATGTATAAGCAGTAAGTGGGTGACTATTCAACACAAAATGTGGATTTCCAACGGGAACTTCTTGTTCTCGGGAGCACACAGCCTAATGCTGCCACTAATTACCAAGACACCAGAAACAAAGGACTGGTAATGAAATTTAAAACTCCAGTGTAAAGCATGAGGTGATGTCTTTATAAAGAAGGTTTTAAATATTGCCCAAGAAGAACTGGCCATGAGGTTTAGGCAGACACTAATAATGTAAAATTTAATAATCCATGCTGAAGGATCGTGGACTTCAGGACTAACATGAATTTCGTGTCTCAACTAAGATGTTAATAAACTGTAAATTGCGGGAAGGAAGGAAATACAGCACAGAGCTTGGGCCTGTTTAAAGTAAACATGTTGGTAAACTATTTCAGACAAGGTATTTCCAACTGACAAAGAAACAGGAAAGCTGTTGATGTCAGTGATGAGACTTCATCTGGAATACTGGTCATCTTTGTTCAAGAAAGATGAATTCCCATGGGAACCAGTGCAGAGAAAGACTTCAAGGAGATAAAAGCCAACAGCATTAAAGCCCAGATTCATGCTGCCCAACTTCAGGTACTTCACAAAGATGCATAAGTTAGGAGCACAGTCACCAGCGGCTACTGTAGTCAATGGAGACAGATGGGCATCTCCAGTTATTCAGCCTTCCTAAGTTCTGACTTGGCTCCTAAATTAGATGTTTTATTTAAATACTTTAAGCTACATAGGAGGAATATTGCCCTAGGGAATTTGCATGGGGCCCTGAAGAACAAATGCTGAGAAAGGAACTAGCTGTTTCCAGAATTGTAAACACCACAGAAGAAGTGAAGGTCAGGTTTATCAGCAGGACAAACTGATAAATGCTGGATATAAAGAAATTGTTCTGATAAAGAGAAGATTGATCTTTGGAAACAACCCTCCACGTGTAACTGGAAGAATAAGAAACTTGGCTGGAATTAAATTGCAGCTGAATGGGTTCATTGAAGAGGTTATGTTTTGAACATACCTGGAAAAGCAAACATTTGGATTGGCAAATACAAAAAGATCCCTTCTGATCCTTTGTGTTAAACTGTTTCATTTGGATTTTTTGTTGTTGCTGAATACAAACAGGACCAATCCTTTCTATCTGCATGAAAAGGGATGTCTTGCAAAATGAAGGGTGTTCTGGTAAAGAATTATTGGAAGGTGCTGCTGCCTTGTCACAGCTAGAAAAGGACACAGGAAGGCTTTTGGCTAAAGCATTTGCAGAAATTAAATTTGGAGTATTGTTTCTTGCTATTTAATCCTTCCTATTTTTCTGTGGAATGAGACTTTTACACACATTGCCCAAAAATAATGAGGCAGAAACAGAGAAATATCTGATTCCCCTACAAATGACACTGAATATTGGGTAACCAGTTGGGTTACCAGTGTTCTAATGCAATAGAAACATGTTTGCTAAGGGGAACAAAAGATGTGCACTCCTGATTATCAAATGCTAGGGGAAAGGCTGTGTCACAGCCCTCTAATTCTACACAAACCTGATATTTTAAAATTAATTTGGGGGGATGGAAGCCATTAAGAATTGTAGGTTTAAATTTGAACTTGGATCTAAGAAAAAAAAAACAACAAACCCACTTCATTTCAGAATAGCAGAAAATTGCTGATTTTCCTCAGTAATACTCAGCATCAACTTAGTGGTTGATATTAGGAAATTCAAAAGTTTGCAAAACAAGCAGAGAACCAAGTGAAGCAAGACACAAACTGACAACATACAAGGTCTTAAGAAGCATGAAATATTTTCCTTTACAACACCGTTTTACAACAGTTTTACATAATTTGAATCAAAATTGTTCACAAAAGCCCCACAAGAAACAATTCACTAGAGACAAACATAGTCTTGTATATTTTTTTGTTAAAAATTCTGTTCACTCTTATTCTAGCAAAATCTTGTTAGCTATTGCAAACCATTTGCAAGAGCTTCACATTGAACAGAATTTTATCTTTATTTTTCCACAGGGGCACAGTTGCTCTGTAATGCTGTTATTGTCAGGGATAATATTTGTGGTCAGTTGCTATTGACAGTGACAGTCGAAGTTTAGGCAGCCAAATTTAGATGTGAAATTAATAATGGCGTATGTACCAGAGAGCTTAAGTATGCATTGTTTCTCCATGACTTACCAGGAAAAATTCTTACTGAGGTCCAAGAAAGTTTGGCATGAATAAATCATAAATATGGAGCAAAGGATATGCCACAAGGATGTAAATATCAGTATAATATGGATAAAATCAGTGAAAATATCTGGAGTATGAATGCAGCTGAATCCCCCTGCTGTGGAAAGTCAGGGTAGTGTGTGACTGAAGATGTGCTCAGCTGCATAAAATATACAGTGTTTGATAAAGTCCACACATATTGTACTGCACAAGTTGTTCATTTAAAGAGGACTGTAAATTTGAAAGAGCATGAGCCATCTTTCTTTTTATGTGCAGAGTGCAATATATGCCTCTAGCACTGTATATATAATATAAACACCACTAGGGCTGGAAGAGGATAGTATCTGTGACCATTAACTGCTTTAGCTGATTGCATGGTTATGACTCTGTCCCAACAGTCAGGCTTGCTAAATCCATCTGTTCATCATAATTAATTGAGCTTCTTTCCTGATTGCTTTCTTTTCCCTTCAAAATGTCCACTGCTTGTCCATACACACAGGGCTGCCAAAATTAGGGAAGAGAGTATGGGCTGTTTTTGCATCACCTTACATCTCTGGACTTCAGCCAGCTGTAGACATCAGGAGCTTCCTTCAGAGTCTGAAGTTACTCCTTCAGCTAAGACCAAAACTCCCTCAGGCTCTAATAATAGTGACTCCAACAGTGAGCCTGCCATCACAATTTTATTCTGGACTTGGGGTTCTTACGTGTTCTTGGACCACAAACTTGTCAGGCTTCCAAAATATAAAAGAGAAGGCAGGATGTAAATGACGTAAGAAAACTAAAAG
Source organism: Chloroceryle aenea (assembly GCA_013399075.1). Taxonomy (NCBI): domain Eukaryota; kingdom Metazoa; phylum Chordata; class Aves; order Coraciiformes; family Cerylidae; genus Chloroceryle; species Chloroceryle aenea. The sequence goes on from VWZY01009796.1 coordinate 1,017,438, forward strand.
GGCCTCCAACCTGGATGCTGTACAACTTTTGCTGCAATGTAATACCCCTGAAATATCATAGTGGGAACTGTTTAGTCCTCCAGTATGTGCTCCAGTATTCAAAGGGGAAAAAACTGCAGCTCTTGGCTTTCCCTCTCCATATTTTTATTTGAAGTTTCTACCTTACTTTTGTCCATTAAAAAACATGTCACTTGCAACGCTATCTCTGAATGTCATTAATCACTCTGTAAGATCTGATCAGCTACATCTTGCATGTATGCCTGGAACTATATGGATCCGAGTACCTTCCCAGTAGAAGACCTGACACAAACTTTCCCTTGCAAGTCTTAGGCTTTCTCTCTAGATACAAGACCAGGTGCCCTACCTATGCGAAGGAAATGACTGAGTTGCCTTTGCCTACAGAGTCAAGTAAGTCCTAACCAAGAATACCTCTGTGGCACGAGAAGACGGAACGAAAGGGGTCTGTGGCTGGAATTTGTTATGGGCAGATTTATTTCGGGCAGTGAGACTACACTTCAATGCTCACAGCATTTGGAGCATTCAATGTTCCAGAGTGCGGACCATGGCCCTGACAGCCCCAACACAAGTAGCTCCAGCACCAACCAGACAATAGGTATACAGCTTGCTGACACCACATGACTCTCCTTTTAACCAAAGATTTTTATTAGAAAGTCAACTTGAGTCAACCTACTGGTGCCACACATTCCTGCCAACAGGATAAATCAGGATAGTGGACAAGAATTCAGCCATCGAGAGAAAGAGTCTGTTCTGCCACAGACAGATGGCAAAACTAAGCACGGATATATGTGTCTCCTCTTGTCTGGTCTCACTGAACTGCTGGTCAGATAACGAGAGAACCTCAGAAGCCCAGGTAAAATTCAAAGTGGTCACATATTCAAAGTAGTCACGAGTTCTTTGGTTTTGTCACCTTTTTTATCCTGGTTGTTTGTGTTGGATAACACCTTTTAATACCACAGCAGTTGCTTTTTCTACCTCAGCTGCAACATCCTGTTCTCTCCCTCTCCAGGACTTTACCTTTAACTGTCCTGGTGAAACAACCTTCAAAGCTGTAACTTTTTTAAACACTTCTCTTCATTCTTCCAGTTCCACGCTGAGGAACTACTGTTGCCATGCCTGCCCACTACAGGACGCCTGGCCTACGACATGTACGTGCACAGCTCTGCATGCTGTTCAGACTCTCCAACACAACTGCAAGGAGCTCAGTATTAAACCAGATCCTCCCCAGGAGCCCCAGAAAGCATTGTGAGATGGTGCCATCAGCATGAAGGCAATGATTTCTGTGAAGTCTAGGCCAGTCAGCCTAGACTTCACTGAAATCAATCCCTGAGGTCAATCTCTATGTTAAAAGGGCCAGCACACGGGCAATTGTTAGGACAGGGCTGACCTCACTAAAATGGTGTTGCCATTGTGTATCTCAAATTCTCCCACCGTACAAGTTTGCTTGGTTGGTGTTAGGTGTTGTACCTTACCTAGCACTGCTCCCTTGTTGTAACATTAAGTCTTATGTACCCAAGGGTACATTTATGCCTTCTGTACTTAACTGCAACTCCTCCACTCCTTTGCTCTAACATTTCATCCTGGAGGATAAAAACTGGTGCCCCTGAGACACTGAGGTCTGGTCCTGTACACATGTAGTATGCACTGGCATTTGTCTCTTTTCTGCTTCTAGACAGGTTGCTGAGAGGACTGGCTAGACCTTTCCAGAAACTTGACTCTCCCGTGCCCAAGGAATTGCTGACCAGGAGGCTCAGAGCAATGCAAACCATCGGGCTCTACCAGTGCCCACAGCTAGCATCACAACCGACTGCTACCACTTTCTAGAAACAGGCACTGCTAGCATTTCCTTGCTCAATGTGCACTAATGGGTCACTAATCACCATTTACTTTATTTTTCACATAGCATTTATGTAGAATTGTTATGAAAATTCACCTCTCTGGGAGTCTGTATAAATGTATTTTGCATGCAATTAAAATAGTGTTATGGAACTTTTCAGTATGTGCCACAAAATTGTCTTTCCTCCCTCAAATGCTGTAGTACTGTTATGGCCCATCAGAGAGAATTCCCAAACATTCACATTTCAGAAATAAACCGATCTCTTTTTGGTGGGTAGGAATGCTATCCTATTTTTCTTTATTTGAAGTTCAGCAGAAAACAGGAAAAAAACCCATGGATTTAAAATAAACCCATATAGACTTAAAGCAGCAATCTGTAGACTGAAATATAACAAAAATGTGTCAATTAAAAATATTTTTGTGCACGGAAGAAAGTCAGTTGCGAGGAAGTAAGCGGTCTGTCCTGTGTCTGTCTCTAGAGAGGGAGGCACAGCCGAACCCTTCTGGCGTGAGCCGCACGCTGCAGCCGGTGCCGAAGACGCCCCTGTCCGTGGACAGCACTTCACAGGACAGAGCTGAGCTAACCCTCAACGCCAGCGGCCAACATGCGCAGGGCTCTTCATAAAAGAACCAGCACGTAGAGCTCTGCTCCTTTGTCTGGCCGCGCGGGGTTTCTCCCCACCCTCCACGGCCTCAGGAGCCCCCTGCGTGGCGCGGCAGCCCCGTTTCCACCCGCGGGAGGGGCAGCGGC
>VWZY01009796.1:1026284-1048798 GCA_013399075.1 Chloroceryle aenea
AAAACCCCCACACAACAAACTTGTTTTTACATTAAGTTTATATATATTATTCCTAATCCAGGTAAAGTAGTGCTGAGTTAGTAAATGGAGTTAGTAAATGTTTTTTTTTCTACTAAAAAAAAATGCATTGAAGTTTACTCGTGTTTAGTTAAGCATGCTTTTAACTGCTTTCTAATTTTCCACCCCACACAAGACTTGAGTAAATGTTCTGTACGCTCAGTGTTATGGTGCCTCATGAACCATCCCCAGGNCTCCTTAGGCACTTGCATAAACTTCCAAGTCTGCTGTCTTGTGATGATCTCAACATGAGAATAGCTGCTGGAGAAACACTAGCCCTTCTGTTTGAACTGGCACGAGAAACTGATGCTGTAAGTAGATGTACCCTGGATCACAATGGGTGGCAGATAATTCACTGGGTTATGTTTTGTGTAGTGAGTCTGCCCTGATCTTAGTGGGTTCAGTGATGATTCACAGTAATTTAACTATCATTTTTACACTCGTTTCCATATTGCAAGGACAGATGTAACAAAGAACATCAGAATACTGAAGAGTAGCTAGAAATGTAGTCTGCAAGCTTTGAAATTTAAATCCAGCACTAGCTTGAAAATACATAAATAAAACAAACACCAAAAAAAACCCTAGAGATATTCCAGGATAGAACAGTATTGTTTACTGTAGTGGGAACACTCATTAGATACTTATGCAGACCAGTTCTAGTGATTCACAACCTGCACAGTTCTGCTCACAGCTACTATTGCATGATGGTTTCACAGCATTTGTGACTCTTAGTTGGGGGCTAGTCAGTGAATTTTTGGGAGGAGACTTAGGAAGCACTTGCACAGTTTTGCACAGACAGGAGTATTGCTACATTTGGTGAGATTTCTTGGTGTTTGCTTTTGAGTTGGATTAGGTGCAAGCTTCTTGGTATTGCTTCACACACAGCTAAATTGCCTTTGACCTTGCTGATCAAACTGGCTGCAAGTAACTAAACTTAAAATGCATTAATGAATGAGACTATATTCACTAAAACTTATGCTCGACTGAGAAAATGCCCCTTTGATCATTACAAATGATTGTCTTTGGATCCTTACCTACCAACACAGATTAAAAATGTGTCCTCTGTGAGTCTTCGACCAGTTTCTTTCCAAAAGCAAGCAGTAAACTCAGCCTAATCAGCTGATGTGACAAAACAGTCAGATTAAAACCAGAGAAACAAATGACTCCACCCCCCCCAAACAAAACCCAAAGCAAACAAANACCATCCCCAGGAGCATGAATTCTGTGCTAATAACCTGAAAGTGCCCTCAGCTTGTCAACAGGAGCTGTGGCCAGGTTCAGCAGATCAGTTAGGCAGTTGGAGTCCTTTTAAATTGCAGAGCAGCAGAAATTGGCAGGTATATAAACACACTGAAGAAGCTGTACTATTTTATGGGGCTCTGACTACCAGAATAGAGTTTGATAGTGTCCTGCTCGGGTAAACTGGTTGCTGTGACTTTGCTCTTACGGGTTTAAGAGCTGCAAATGGAACTACAGGAAGTTAATTGCATTTCTGCCTCTAAATAACAACGTTGTAGAAAGTCTGCATGCCCGGAATGTGGAGAGATCCATTACCATATTTACAAGGAAAAGTGTTAACGCCAGAGAAAATAAAAGCTTGTTGTTTTTGTTGTTTTCTTTTTTTTTACTAGGATTTCTTTTATGAAGATATGGAACTTCTAACAGAGAAACTAAGAGCTCTGGCTACTGATGGAAACAAGCACCGAGCCAAAGTAGATAAAAGAAAGCAGCGATCTGTTTTCAGAGATGTTCTACGAGCTGTTGAGGTGATTCTTTTGTCTTTGAATGTCTGGGTTGTAACTATGTAGTGTATAATTTAGTCAAAATGATTCTATTATTAAATAGAATTATTGTTTTGGTGAAAAACGGGAAAAATATTTTACATTTCAAATCCTGATACTTATGCAAAAATCAACTGCTTTTTTAGGAATGTAGAACAAGGAAAGTCAAACTTAGCTTATTTTTCTCCAAATTTGGCTTCCATATTGAAAAGTTTGGGGTTTATTTTCTTCAAAGAAGGCTAAACATTGCACTGTAAATACAAAATTCTTTTTAGTCTATACTCTGAGAAGATTCTTTTAATAGAAAACTTTGTAGGACATCTAAATTAGTGTCCTGAATTCTGTGAAAAGATTTAATGTAAAATCTCTTCATGAACTGCTGTGCATAAGAAAGAAAAAGCAAATAAGATACTTTTCCAAATGGCATCTCTGTCAGGAGGCAGAATTTTTTGTGCCTGATGGAGGGAGGAGTTGTCCTAATTGTTGTGCAGTTATCTGTTTTTCCACATGCAGATTGAGAACATTACACAAAGCAGGACTGAACTGATTAGTGATACTACTTCTGAGTAAAGCCTTGAAGACAAATGTCAAACTTCTACCATTTTAATGGATTCTTTATTTTTTACTTACCAGATAATTACTTTTTACATCACTGTATGGGTAAGACCAGCTAAATATTAGTTGGCATTCAGAACAGTTAAGTATCTTAGAAACTAAAGAGGAGGCTTTGAAGTCACTTTTGAGATTCTGCCTGTAGAAGAATCAGTGTCACTTATAGCACTTTTTACATTCCAATGTCACAAATGTAGGTTGCTGCACTTGAAAGGTGGGGACTAAATGAGGCTAATAAACTGACTTAAAGGTGACTCTTGCACTTAGAACTGGTTTTTCTGGAGAGAAGTCCAAATTCTTAGTCATTTTAAAGATGAAAGTTAAGTGATCCTTTTTTTTAAATGCTTTCTGACTTGAAGAATGTCAGCTTCAAGTCATACCTGAAACTGACTTTAGATGTGCATCAATGTGAGAAATGCTGAATCTTTAGTATATACATACTATATTTTTTGAAGGTTTTGGCGTGCCAAATTTATGAAAATAAAGTTCACTGATACATACACAATTCTGAATGCAAAATACTGTTTAAAATTATACAAGTTATTTCCTTTAATTTTTGCTAGGAGCGTGACTTTCCTACAGAGATGGTAAAGTTTGGACCTGAGCGCATGTATATTGACTGCTGGGTTAAAAAACAAACTTACGATACCTTCAAGGAGATTCTGGGATCAGGGATGCAATATCATTTGCAGGTGAGCTGCTGTCTGATACATGCTCAGACTCTGTTTTCCCTGTCTGGGTTTGCTGTATTAATTCAGTCTGAATTACAAAGTTATGAGCAGAACTGATGGGCTTTGCATTAGAAGAGTGTAGTTCATTTTTCTTGCTGTCTCTTCAGTGAGCTAAAACTGTCTGGGTGAGCTGCTTTGGAGTTGTAGCCTGGGTGCACTGTGTTAGCAATTAGAAGTCTTCTTCCAATGAGTAAGAGATTCAAACTGAATAGCTTACTAGCTTCAGGGTTTTTTTCCAAATCCTTATGTGCTCTCAGCAGTGGTGCAGTCATCTGCCTACTCTAAAGCTGCATTCTTCCACCACTCCTGTTCAAGCCTGTAAAAAGGAATGCAAAGCTTTAGTTAAAAATAATGAACACAGCTTGCGGCCTGATGATTACACCACTACCAGAAGGGAAGGGGTAAGTCCTTATCTCTGTTCTAGGAACTGTTTGTTCACTAGTCATCTGTTTAGATATGTTGCAAAAGGAGGAACTCTAGCTTAGGAGTTTACGCTTCCAAATTGCTGATAAACATGGGGGTAAAACTTTCAGTTCAGTGTCAGCTGCATTTGTAGGTGACTGAGGGAGCCCAGGCACTTAGCAGCTTTTTCAGATTTATCAAATCCTGCTTTTACAGCCAGGTATTTTAAAATTGGTGTGTTGTGAAACCATACGGATCTGTGTTCAGCTGCTTAATCCTGTGTAGAGAATGTAACGGAACAGTCTATAATGTGCTGGGACAAAAGAATCAAGGTGGAGGGAAGAGCTGTCTGTCTTCTCAAGAGGGTAGTTATTCTAAGCCTTATTATAAAAAAGGAAGTGTTCTCTAGCTTAATTGCAAAAAATACTCAGATTTGTCAAATTACTGCTATTTCTTACTGTAATATTTGATATTTAACAGTAGTAGTCTTTGAAGACTTTGTAATCAGAGGAGAAACTGATCATTTAATGTGTTTCTTGTTTAGTCAAATGATTTTCTTCGGAACGTGTTTGAGCTTGGTCCACCTGTAATGCTAGATGCTGCAACTCTTAAAACAATGAAGATACCCCGTTTTGAAAGGGTAGGTTATTGCACTGTGATCTATTTCTTTATACACTTAACATATCTCTCCTGAATTAAATGGTATTCCAAACATGCACTTCAAAAGCAGTTATCTTTAAACTTGTCACTTCAGTTTTGAGAGTGCCCCATATTGTCCTGAAGCCAAACCTTGCTTGTGTGTGTTTTTGAGCTCCTATTTTAGATTTCCCCCTGGCCAGGTGTCTGCTACTGCTTTTCTCCCAAGGGGGTCTGAAGGTTCACTTGGTTGTTTATCAGTACCAGATGCATGCTCCATACATGGGAAACTTGGGCTCTTAAGATAAGAGTGCTGGGGTTTTTGGGTAGGGAACTACAAGAAACCACAGAAACAGTCTTTATAAAAAAACAGTATCCCAAGCTCTCCAGTGTGGCATGGACACTAGGAGGTTGATTTTGATCTGTTGGTTCTGACTGTACTCATCAGGTGTACAATCTCTGGAATGGTGCTACGAAGTTTAATACAGCAGACAAACTGAATCTACACAGGGTGTGTACAATGTTCAAGATAGTCAGTCATCCAGAATTGCTCCTAGCTCACAGTCCAAGCTCCCTTTAAATGTGTGTGTACATATTCTAAAAAGAATCAGCCTTCAGAGCAAAGATACTATCTATACATTTCAGAAGACCTACCAATTTAATTCAAATATTAATAAAAACATCTGTTTCTTAACATTAAAAAATATCTGTTAAAGGACAAACTTTTTGAACATCTGTGGTTAATTTTTCCTTTTATTTTGTAGCACTTGTACAACTCTGCAGCATTCAAGGCTCGGACAAAGGCTAGAAGTAAATGTCGTGATAAAAGAGCAGATGTGGGGGAATTTTTCTAGACCCCCTTTTTCACGGGGTTCAGTTTTCATAATTAAAATAGATTTGTAACCTTTAAATATTTTTATTTCTGTAGTTAATTTGCACTTGTGCACAGGGATATTGTATAAAGTCTGTAAATACAATGCATGTTGTTGCTTAGTTGCATATACACTGTATATAGATTGATGTAAGATTGGGTTCAGGGATACATTATAATACTTGCATTAAAGGAAACTTGCTCCAAAGTGGATATATTGTAACTGAACTGTTAAATGAGGTCATAACTGTAGTCAAATGATGTGTCAGATTGGATTCCTTACCTTATATAAATTAATGAATTGACCAAGTGTTTTGGTAAGAATATGCTAATATGAAAAGATTAACTTGTTTGTGTGAAGCTATTTCAGTAAATTTTTTAACACTTCAGTGGCAGATGGACAAACAGGAAGGGGGACTATATAGTTCAATTCCCTTCACTTACAGTTAAGCAGAGAATGACAAATACTTGCTTCAGTGTAAAATAAAACCAAAATTCTCATGTTCTGAAATTGGATGTTTAATTTTTTTGAATAAAGATATTTCTCACTGCTTGCTTCCTGTGTGAAAGTGATTACTGCCTGAATGAAAAGCTGAAACATGTGTGAAGATTCAAGTTTGAAACAGAGGCCTGTTGTTGCTGGTGTACCCTTGGTTGGGTTAGTCTCAATGCTGTAGTAGATGCTACATGAAACTCTACCTTGCTGTGTTTGGAAGGTGTATTTTATTTACATATGGTCTGCAAAAACACCCTAGTGTTGGTTTCAGTTGTGTAATGGTTGAATGGTTCCTAGTTCAAGTACTGCAAAACATCTTCTCCCTTATCTTGCAGGAGCCACTTCAGCTGCCCTGGTTTGGTCATGTTGAAAACTGCTCACTCCCCCCACTTTCTGCCTCTAGATCCCTGAAATGTAGCAGTAACACAACTCCTAGGGATGAGAGGGGAGGTGGTGTTATGTAACAAAGACACTAAATCAGAGATAATGAGATTCTCAACCAGAAAGTCTCTAAATAAAGTGCTTGTTAGAATAAACTGTTAGGGCAAGTTATCAGCTGCGGAAGTAAACCTTATATCCAAAACACCCCTCCCACCCCCTGAAAACTACTGCTTGCTCTGCTAAGGGCAAATTTTGTTAGGGTTTTTTTGATTTTACCTTGGGTGGTTGGTTTGTTTTTATTTCAGGTTCTAGCAGAACCTATTCTAGAAAAATCCATACATGCTCATTAGTTTAGCATCTACCTTTTTTAAAAATACATTACTTAACAACTTGTTTGGTTATGAAGCTGATAACCACTACCAAGGCCTTCGACTGAACTTTGTGCTACTATTGATGTGTGTTGCCCGTGTTCGTCACAGAAGTGAAGAAACTTCTGATCCTTGAACTGGCTGAAGCTGTGTACTCACTGTTTGCTCAGCCTAAGGCTATCCCCCCTTTGTGTTAACACCTTTCCCCCAAGCCTGCCGGTGGCTTCTAGGTGGTCACTTTTGGCATGCTTTGCTAGTAGCACTTGGGTAACTTCCTTTAGTGCCAGGGTTTTGCAGAAGTGCTTTTAGCAGCACCTCCGGGCAAGTGGCATGCACGTGGCTGCCCTTTCTCCATTACACTGTAGCTGCCAACCACAGACGACTAAAGCTTTTAAGGCTGTTTCAGGGGAGACAGACTGTTTTGCTGTCCTGGAGAGATCTGATGGGTTTGTAGACCTTTTCAGGCTTGGAATGAGGGGGAGGCTTCAGGACTTGTCTTCCAGTTAGGGTGGTGTCAGAAATCTTCTGGTGATGGAGGTGAGATTTTTTTTATTTTTTTTTTTTCTCTGCCTACATCTCCTTGTTTGGAGGAAGGACTTTTAGGATACCCCTGCAGAAAGAGAGCAAGCTTGTTATGTCAGCTTCCTCCTGAGACTGGACAGTGGCACAGCTTCCCAGCTTGGGGCAGGAACTGTGAGTCAGAAGATCACAGAATCATAGAATGGCTTAGGTTGGAAGGGACCTCAGAGATCATCTGAGATGTATCCTCTCTCTTGTTTCCCGAAAAGAAAAGGTAGTCAGTTTAAAAGTGTTGAAAACTTTAGGTGTATAGAATGGCTTCAGGAAGGATTCGTTGTTTTGAGCTGCAGTCCCTTCATGTGAGCATCAGGTGCCTGTCATGGCAGTGAGCTGTAACATGAGATTCTGCAACGTCAGCAAGAAAAAAAACGGCGATCAGAAGAACTGTTTGGGAAGGAACAATTCCCAGTATGCACAAACTGCTCAGCAGAATTTAAACAACTACGAGTGCTGTATAAATTAGCCTATCGTGTAATACTTGAATTGTAAGGTGTGGGGGAGGAGGAAAATACCGTTTTTTTCTAGTCTATGCCTTTAAAGTATTCCTGACTGAAGTACTGTGGATAGGACTCTTCAGCATAGCAAACTGGTTACTCATTGCTACAGTGTCATAGATAGGTCTCTTCTGCATACCCAATGAGTTTTAAAAAGGCATCATAAAAGCAAATTATTAGTGAAATACTGATCAACAATAACAAAACTTCTCCATGATAGGAATTTATCATACTGATAATAAAAAAGCTGTATTTGTGCCGATTTCTTTTTAAAGAGATAATATTATGAAGCCGGTATACTTGGCCAAGATGAGCTCTAAATATAGTTTGAAAGCGACAGGCTGTTTCATAGCTGCCTCCATGGGTCCTGCAGGAGCTGACAGGTTCCTATGGGTGTACAAGTAGAGAGAGGAACAGCGGGACAAGTTTTCTTCGGGCAATTTTCACTGGCTAATTTCTTCCATACTGGCACATTACCTGGACACAGTTATGTTGTAAGTAGTGTTTCTTTCTCCTGTTTTTTAATTCCTTTTAGAATTGATTTCCTTTTTTTTTTTTTTAATGTGAAGAATTTTCAGTGTGTTCTCATTCCAAGTTCTGATTTTAACACAACGGCTTAAGAGGAAATTTAGAAGTTGCATGGGGAAAACATCTTTAAGCAAGGCTGCAGCGCAAGATTGAGTGACTTGAAAACCCCTAATGTTTAGATTAGTTTGTTGGGAAAATAATACTTTTGGCCAGTGACACTGATGTCTGTATCCTCTCTCCTTTGTAAATGGAATAAAACAAATGTAATAGAGACTTTGTTGAATTAATAATGGTTATCTTCATTGTGGCTACATGCACAGTGAGGCAATTGCTTTTAACTAATTACTAATGAATGCAGAAACACATAATATTAATGAATCAAAAGTACTCACATTTATTACAGCTCAAGTTGTGGAGAAGAGTCTTTCCTGAAGTTGCAGGGAGGTACTAATCAAAACACCCAAGAGAAATAACTGCTCTTTGGAAGCTGAAAATAACCAAAAGCCTCTGTGCACAAGGTGGCAACTTGTAGCATGTCGTTGTTGAAATGCAAGGCTCCGAAATGACTGCAGTTGGCCATGGATGTGCTTATGGGGAGATAGCAGAGCTGGTACTGGTGAGGACGTGACTTGCAGACTGTCCTGCCTGGCTCCACACAACTTTCTAAGAGAAGGACAGTGGACACAGCCATCTGTCCTGAAATTACTGCTGCACACCTCAAAATCATACACTAGGTAAGGGTAACCACTGCTATGCCAGCTTTTCTACCTTATCTTTGGATTTTACAGCAACAATTCTGAACATAGGGTGAAAAAAAAGGGAAAAAAAAGAAAAGCTGTAATCTTTTCTTACACTCTATTAAAAAGACAATATATATAGGCCAACCAATCCCCACTAGCAGGAGAATAAGCCCCATAGTCAGAGGTGGTGGGAGCACTTAAGACCTTGTGGCTCTGTTGCTTGCTACGCACTCCTGGCTGTGTGCTCCAATTTGGGAGAATTATGACAATCTTCTGGATCTGGTTTGATGAGGGAAAAAATGGGTCTTTTCTGGAAACAGGCCTGTATTCCTCAAGCTTTACTTTTCTAATTTAAGTGCTGGGTTAGGAATCTGGCCACACTGTGTTCTCAATTGCTTGGAGAGGGAGAGAGAGTGAGAGAGATGTCAAGAGGGCAGTTCAATCCCGGATTTGTAAATTGCCCTTAGGTGCTCAACAGCCTCCATCAGCAGGTTGTTTGCATCCCATAAAGTGCTGAATTACGGTTGGAAGGTAAAATTGAACTTGAGAGCTTTAATAAAATACTAAATGAGTAAAATGTATTTGACTCCAAGTCTAGATCATTCTCTGTGAGCTCCTTCCCTTCACTAGCAAGGGAAATGTACCTTTAGACTGTGACTATAAGATCGAAAAGACCTATCATAGAATAAGAGAAATATTATTACCTGGAGGTACATATTTTTCTTTGATAACTAGAGAGGGAGTTTTCAGTGACCAGGGTGCCTAATTAGAGTATCTGCATGTCCTTATGGCTAAAACTGAAGCTTGTTTCTAGAAGACATTTTTGGAATCAAGGTAAAAGAAAGAAAACAAAGACTGTTAAAGAATAATATGTAATTCATTAAGCAGCCTGCTTAGGTATTGCTTCCTTTCTATATATAATCTTCCTTCATAACTGTATTTATATAATCATTCAATGAGTTCATGCACCCAGACTCTGCAGAGAAGATGGTTTTGTTGATTGGGACCCATCTGGTGCTTTTTTTAAAGCAAGGAGTAATAGTCTGAAGAAAAGACTTCTCTAATGTGTTTCTACTCCAGATAGATGGCATATTTTTTTTTCTCCATTTTTTACAAATGGCAACTTCACGGTGCTATTCTAAGGTGTATAAGCAGACCTAAATTCTTGCTGCTTATATCCTACATCCATACCTGCTTTCTCTCTTTTATCTCTGAATTATTTGATGCTGAAGCAGAGAACTTGAGTGATACCCTTTCTTGCAGTGTTAGTGAAGGTTCGTCTTTCACTGGTCAGGATATCACCCTACATCTCACCAAGTACTCAACAAACCAAAAGGGTTATACAGCCAAATAGCTAATGTTCTAAGCAATGATGGAGCCAGTCAAATAGATTTCTTTCTTTCTCTGCAAATGTATATTATATAGAAGTACACACATGGACATAAACACAATGTAGAAATGAAGCCTTATACCCATCAAAGATTGACAACAATAAAAGAGTGCTGTGTACTGAGTACTTGCTTAGTATGAGACCCAGTAAGTGTGCTGGTACTTCAAATCCCTTTATTTTAATGGTTGATAAGGCTGCTCAGCATTTCCTTTGAACAGGGCATCAACTGTTACCTGTTATTTCTCATATCCATGTTTTAATTTACCTTTTAAATTATTATTTATTGTAGATACAATGGAGAGGCCTTCCTTGGAAATTAATCTGCCTGATACTCATGAAGAAGGAAAACTTTATGTAGTTGATTCCTTAAACAACCTGAACAAGCTAAATGTTTGTCCGGATGGGTCTGAACACGCACTAGGTATGTATGATAGGTGATGCTCTGTGGTTTTCTGTACCTACAATAGGCCATCAAAAAAGAGTTGTGTGTGACATTTGAAAAGGCTGACCACATTGCATATCACTGATGTCAACAGTCCAATAGGCCATTATCTGTATGTCAAACTCTGTACTGGAAAATACAAGAAAAGGATTGAAAATGGCATAATTTAGACAGTTCAGATTAAAGGTCTAGCAGCTCCTGATGAGTATGGCAGTTATTAGGTTCTTGAAAATCCTTTCATTTGGCTGGGGATTCACCATCAAGCCTGAGCTTAGCTTCCATTTCCACTGGGATTCATGAGGTGATCCCTTGCAGGATAACGCCTCTAGTAATGCTCACTATCCACCTACTACATAAATACCACTGTACTTCTTCAGAAGCACTAAAATTCACAGGTGGCAATAGAAACATCAGAGAATTTCTGTTCATTTTAAGACACATCTCCTAAGGACTCAAAACAGTTATCTGAAATATCCCAGGAGACTTCTAAGTATTCTAATTCACAGACGCTCTTTACTTACCGTTTCAGATGTGGGCTCTCACACTTTTACCGGTTTTACAGGGCTTTTATCTTTGATTTGTCATGGCAACAAGAATATTTTCCCCAGTGATAGCTACAATATATTTGAGTTCTTTATGTGTATAAAACATCTTAAAACCTGGAGTTCTTCAGCAGCGTTCTGCATAGCAATAGTTGAATCTGCTCTTATTTCCCTTACTATAATGGCAAATTTGACTCAAGTGGAGCTGTAGAACAATGGCTATGTTTAAATGAGTTTCAAATAGGCATAACTTAATCATACAGAGGACTTAATACCTTTCCATGACTTCTGTTTCTGAGTCCTCTAATGTTTTCTAATGCAAAATAGAGTGGTGTTATTTTCTGTATTTAACACAAAGTTAAACATAAGCACTGATTCTTTTATGTTACATTACTTTGATATTGTCACTTCTACAAGTACAAAAGGAGACAATGGGATACGTATATTTTAATGTCAAAAAACTTCTTTCAGTGTGACTGTCTTGCTTTCTTTTGTATAGTTTGCTTCCCAGGTAAATATACATAGTTCTGTGGAATCGTGTATGGTTCTGTGGAATAATCACATGCATGCTCCTCCCTACCTTTCAGCAGTAAATAGAGGTAGCCAAATATGTACTTTATGCATTAATTTGTAAAGCTCTTTGGCTCCTTCTAGAATTATTCTTTGTAACATACTTTTTTTTTTTTTTTTTTTTTTTTTTTTTTTTTTGTGTGTTTTTTTTTTGTTGTTTTTTGTTTTTTTTGTTTTGTTTTGTTTTGTTTTGTTTTGTTTTGCTNAGTCCTTAGCTGACTGATTTAGCAGCATAAAATTCTGGTTCTTCTGACAGAAAATAATTGAGATTTATGGAGTATTTTTCAATTTCTGATAAATACTGAGATCTTGTGAATGAACTGTTATACTATAGCAGATGTGCAATTTGATTTTAAAATGGTATTTCAAGAATATTGCAGTACACAGCAATCCTTTTGGTCACTAGCTTAACATGACCTGTCATAATCAAACACAGTAGCAATCCTGTTAAAGACTCTTTAAAATGTATATACCTCTTGATTGCTTTGGTAGCAGCCATGCAGTAATTTATGTTTTAGATGGTAAAATGGTGCCACTGTTCACAGTTTGGCAAGAATGTGTTTTCACTGACTCCTCACAACCCTGCAGTCTGGCATGTTCAGCCCACTGAAATAGTAAGAAGCATTCATTAGGTAGAGCAAGCACAGACCACTTTTGAGACCTCCAGCTGATAGTTTAGTATGCTTAAGAGACAGCAATAATGGGCAGTCCCCATCCTTTATTATTCTGATTAGAAAGCAATATTGGTGCAGACAATTAGTATATGATGCATTTATTATGAATGCTAAGGGAATAAAAATAAAACCCCAACTACCAGATATTAAGAGGTTTCAGCTTACCCGGAGCTGGAAGTGTGTTAAATGCAATAAAGAAAAGCAGAGATGTTCCCAGAGATCTCCTGCTAGCTCAGTGAATTGCTCAGGCCCAGGCTGGTTCATTATTAATGTGTTGTAGTGGCCTGTGCAGCCTCCCCTCACCTTTATCACTACAGGCTCAGTTGCAAAGACCTCAGCGATTTCTACCAGCTAAAGGAAGAACACAATCTAGAGATATATTTCCACAGATGCACACGCTACTCTCCCTTTCAGAATGGCAAGACAGCAATTACTGAAGAAGAAATTACAGTAATTTGCATGTAATTTTCGTACGTGATGCCAAAATGAATTTACATTAGCTCCCTGCTCCCCCCAAAACATAAAATAAAACCAAATCATTCTAAGTAAAGTAGTAGGCAAACCTGAGATTAAACAAATCTGGTCAAGTATGATTTTTCTTTTTTTAAATTCACATGAATTTCCTCATGGTGTTATCTTTAGGGCTTATTGCCACCTCTCATTTGATTGCAACTGTTTCTATGAGAGAAACTCCTGAGTTTCACAGAATCACAGAATTACTGAGGCTGGAAGAGACCTCTGAGATCATCGAGTCCAGCCTATGACCTAACACCATGACATCAGCTAAATCATGCCNACAACCCATTGACCCAGACTTTCCAGGTCCCTCTGCAGCTTCTTCTTACCCTCCAGAGTATCAACACTGCTCCCCAACTCGGTGTCATCCACAAATTTACTAAGGGTAGACACGATCCCCTCATCTAGGTCATCAGCAAAGATGTTGACTAGAACTGGGCTCAGTTCTTTTCCTTATAATCAACACTTTCATGAAAAGGCAATAAACTGTCTGGCTGCACTGACTTGAGGGCAGCACAGCAACTACTTGTCCATTTTCCCCTTGTTCTTCATGTCCTTGAAGGACAACATATATAGCCCATGTGAGAACCTATTCCATTTTTGACAGTTTTGGAGAATACATACCTCAGTTTTTTATTAGAATGAAACCAACAAAACCTAAAGAAGAAGAAGAATATTGAAAACATTTGTGTAAAGATAAAAAGTCAAGACTTACATTCATCTTATACAATATGAAGAACTTAACTGAAGTGCTTAGTTTCAGAAATCAATCATCCCAGGGATACTTCTATCAGCAACAGAAAAACAAGCAAATCTAGAGGATAAATGTGTAGGAAGAATCTGTACCTAGGTTTTAGATATAAATTTTTCTTTATATTTTGAAAAGTTTGAGTTTAATTAGTTCCTTAAAAAGCCTTTGGATGAAAACTTCATTGCCATCTTTGTATGTGTAAAAGTGAGCTGTGAAACAGGTCAACTTCAACAAAAAAGTGTATTTCAACAATAGAAAAACTTTTGTTGAGTATGTTCCAACAGCTATAACAAATGTATTAGTTTTTATACTTCCAAATTCAAGCTGAGCTCACAAAGTTGGTTTCTTCCCTTATCATGAAATATCACAGGAAATAAAATCCGTTGGCCAAAATTATGACATATTCTGCGTCTTTTCATGAAGTCAGAAGGATTTTGTCATGTTTATCTTAACCAACCTGAACAAAATTTTATCACTAAATCATTTGTCATTTCATAACAGATGAGGAAGAGAACACTGATGGTGCTGGAGAAAATGCAGCAGAGAGCAACATAAGAAACCAGTGTTTTTTCTTCGTGACCTTTATTCTCACTTTGATCGTCAGTTTGGCACTTGTTTCATTTGTAATATTCTTAATAAGTAAGTAAACCAGAGAGTGGTTTAAAAATGTAGGGGCAATTGGAAGAAGTACTTTGCTGAAATGCATAACGCTACCTTATAACATGCTACTGCTGGTTTTGCATGGTCAAAGGCTTGGGCTAGTTATGGACAATGGGTCTTGGTCCTGGGTTCAAAAGCACAGGTATCCAGTCTCTGAGTTAAAAGGCACAATTCTGTTCTTAGTGTAAAAGTTTTGTCAGCTTCAACAGCTGTGAAGAATGTAGCTCAGCTGGGCTATACTGTGTTGCTAAAAATGCTGACTGGAAATTAAATTAAATTTTAAAGATGACTGAATAGCAGTGAGGATACTTTGGCAACACACCTTCCGTTGCTTTCCAGGTAAATCTCAATATTGGTGTGATTCCACTGAACCTGGAATTACACTCAGGCTAAAAATTAAATCAGACTAACTGAAGAAACACCTGAAGGTTGCCAACTAAGTATGGACTGGCAATTGGTTTGGAACTAAGAAAATCTCAAACACAAGAAATAAAATAATTCTAAGATACTGGCGCATAGCATTGAGTTTGTAGATGTAATTACTGTTCTGCTTCACCTGGACTGCTCAGGCTGGCTTTCCTAAGCACCTGGCCAGCTATAGGTGAACTTGGTTTACGGAGCCCTTGCCATCTTGGGGTTTTCTGGGCTAATGGTATTGAGCAGAATATGAGGGACATTGTTTTAACTTATAAGTCCATTGTGAGTGAATTGGAATCCATGTGAAATCAAGATTTCTTTTATCATATAGTAGGGAATTTGCTAGTAGGGAGCACAGTAAAAATCCCCATTTTCCTCTTTGAAGTGGAAAGCCTAACACTTGACTGAATTTGCTCACAAGCACTACAACAACAGAACATCAGACTAGTAAAGATCACAAAGGAAATTTTAAGTGATGCGATTCTAAAACCCTAATTAAAATATCATGTACAAAAGCCAGGTATATTTAATGGGGAGCTGTTAAAAGTAGAGCCCTGGTATAGAAAAATGAGAAATGTGTCCCACTAGTGGAAAAATGGTAGACAGTGAAAAGGCTACTATAGGGATTAAAGGAGTTTGCTTGGGATCAGGTTGGAGGAGGCCTGTAGTTCTCGAAACTGATTTCCAGCTGTGTCTCAGATTATGTTACAAACACAGACTCAGATTTTATTTGCATCCACAGGCATAGATTAATTTATTATTGACATTATTAGACTTAAGCTTCAAAACCCATTGGTAAAATGTATTAATTTCAGAAGGCCAAAATAAAAATAGCTCCAAAAGTGTACATGATGGATACTGCATATTGCTGTTCCAGAGGAAACTAGCCTCCAAATGCCATTATTTGCAGGAATTTTCCTTTAATCTAAATGCTTTAGGTAATCCAATGATGTGGCTGTAGTCTGCCACGTGTTTCAGTAATTGTACTTTTGGAAAAATACAGGTGCATACTGGCCAGAAATAGTCCCTAAACACAACATTTTCCTGTGGACAGTAATAGAATGGATGTGCTTCTGAAGAGTGAAAATTTTGCCTGAGACATATTTGATTTTGCAACACTACAGCAAACTGAATAAACCAGAAAATAAGCAATTAAAGAATGTGGTGAGAAGATAACCCATCAGATGCATAACTTCTTATCATTAGATTCCACAGTTGTTTTTATGTTCGATATTTTTACTCATCATAAATCCCTACAAAATCCCATGGGAATGCAGGGTAGTGATACTCTTGAATTAAATGCTGCCAATTTAATGTGGTACATTTTTCTTTTCAAGTTCAAACTAGAAACAAGTTGGACCAAATATCAAGCAAACTAATATCTGAAAAGAAGAACATAGAAGAGCTTAAGAAAATGCACAATATGATATTAAAGCATCTAAATCAATCAGGAATTAAGGAAAAGGGGAGCTACCTCTTCACACAGTCTCCTGATCTTCATGATTACCTCTTTACTCATGCTGAGATGAAAGTCCCTGGAGAATAGATCTTCTTTGGAATGAAATTCAGTGTATTCATGTACTTGGATATTTTCCCATATGGCACACAGGTTACTTAAACATTCTGATACCGTCCCAGGAGCACTGGAAAACCAGATGAAAAAAAATATTAGAAAATAATATTTTATCCTGGTTTATGTGAATATAGATTTTATAAACTAAGCCCATATGAGTTACAATAAATAATGGATTGTCAACAATTTTAAGCAAATGTTCCAGATTCTCTGCATGGTACATTGCAGGACTAAGGGCTTAGGTTTACTTTAAATGTAAGTGAATGATCACAGAAAACAGTGATTCCTGTTCACATGATTCCAGCATAACTTTGTTCACTTAGTCATTCTACTGCTTGTTTGGAACAAATTTTGTTGTTTGCTTCTATACTATTTATATTTAAGGATAACTTAAAATTTCATAACTTATAAATAAATCAAATTATGCCACAGAGTTTGGTGGGTTTTCTTTCTGTGCATCTAAATACATTGACTTACTACTTCTTTTGTGAAAAAATGAATAAAATTGAGAATAAAAACAAACCCCTTCGTAGCATACTGTATTCAGCCCAGATATCTATTGATTGAAAGTGGCTTTCACGTTGTCTTACATGGGAAATGGGTTGAGAGAACTCAGTCTGGTAATACCCATCTCGTAACAATGCTAGTACTTTGTATTTGCTGGCAGCTTCTGAGTGAAGTGATTTGGGGAAAATACTATATGTTCTTGTACTCCTCCCTGTAATTGCCTTTGGCCACTACCAGCAGAAGGGTCAGGTGAAATCTGGTCTGAGTCTTTGTGTTTTTAGAGTGGAGCAGTACCTCAGAGGGTGCAAGTATGAAACAATGCCTCCTCACTCTGACTTTACACAGTTGTGGAGACTGACACCCGAAAATGTGATCACACAAGAGACTGGTAGGTAGCCATGTAATTGTAGTATTCAGAATCTTTGATTAGTCCATACATTAAGAAGCCACCTCCATTATCAATAAATAAATCAGTTACTTACAACAGTGCAATGGCAGCTGATGCTATGGAGCATGTCCAACACCTTCACTTTTACTTTGAGTTCTCTTTCTCATCCAATGCTTTCTTATCTCTTTTGGAGAATTTTACCAAAAAATCACCGAAGTTGACAACTTGCATTGCAGTCTCCTTTTCCAGCATGAATGAAAATTCTTTCTGTGATGACTACTTTATTATCTACAACAGCATGAAGGACTAGGTGCAGGAAACTTGCTTGGTATCACTTGTATTTGCGCAGCAGTTCCATTCCTGGTATGAGGAGTGCTTTGCTTCACACATATTTCTTAAGTCACTTTCTTTCTATTTCTTGATTTTTCTTTTCCTATTGTGTTACTGTCAAGTCATTCACATGAAAACTGTGAAGTTTGGTCTTAAGAGTTTATTACTCCTGTTGTTAATTCTCAGCTGCAGTTGTAATTATCTCCTCTGGACATCACAAGTACTTGTCACAAAGATGACTTTAATACAGCTAACAGATAATAATAAAAGTGTAGAATAAGTGGTAAGGAAAGAAACCTTAAAAGCTCAACCCAAATATCTTTCTGTAAATGCTGTTAAATGATGAAAGAAAAAGTATCATTAAGACTAAAAACATGACACTCACCGTGTTGTTTCTCTGTTCTCTCAGATGTCAGCTGCTTTTTAGTGACAGTTTTAAGTTCTCATCTCTCCCACTCATCTTGTAGCTACTGCAACTGCTTTCAAGCTCTTGTCTCATATTGACACACATTTGTAATTGTTAGCCAGGGAGACACAACTCTAGTATTTGGCACTTGGTGCATCTCAAACACATGTATTTGTCACACCCCTTGTGGCAACTGCAGCTATCTGAGCAGTCTCTGCTCCCCTAGAAACTGGCGCCAACAGTCAAGAGATTTTTTTTTTTTTTCAGACAGGAGGCTGGAAATAGAATTTGTGCTATAGGAACAGTCCCCAAAGAAATGAAAGCTTCATCTCTCTGAGCTTGTCCTCAATTACTCTTAATCTAGTGAATCAATGAGTACTCATAATACGATCACTTTTTAAGTGTTGGTTTTGTGGTTTTTTTTTTATTTTTTCACTCCACAGTTTGATCCTGCAAGGTTCTGAGTGCCCCCAACAGTCACAAATTTAGTACCAGCTGGTCCTAATGTGCAATCTGCTGGTGTGCTCAGTATCATATAGGACTGAAGCCCTGATTTATCCATTTCATATTTAACTTTTCTTCACTTGCAGTGATCCATTATTAAGATCAGTGACTAAAAGAAGTGCAAACTTGACTTTGAAGTTAATTTCAGCTCATTCCAGAGCTTCATAATGCTCATCTTGAATAAACAGCTAAGTGACTAGGAAACACCAAGCTCCAACTGCATGTGATACAACCACCGTGTTGTATATGGATGCTACAATGTCTCCTGGAGACACTGGTAAGATCTCTGCTCTTCTATGGCCGCACATCTTAGGAGACTTTGCAATGTCAGGCATTATAACAAAGAACAGGAGGAAGGTGATCTGACAGTAACAGCTTCATCTTTCAGTAGTCACAGCCATTGTCCTCAGCAGTAGTACTTCTTTCCTTTTTGTCTTATTTACAGGCTATAGAGGTATCTATCCAAAGTAATTTGCTTTTCAATATTTCTTTGAGTCCACTGTAAGTAAAAATGATTCACAAAGGGGTCAGACAGATTTAACAACATGCCACTGACACTCATCTTTCTCAACAGCTGCAACCACTATCATTACTGAAATGACAACTTGGCTTCAGGAAATTTTCTGCTGAATAAATCTGGACAATACTAGGAAGATGTCAGTAAGCAAGGAGAAGCACTTAAAAGATTAAGTCAAAACATTATCTTCAGCTTCCATCAAAAGCATCATGGTGTGACAGTCCCTGAATCTTTAAGTGGTTAGGCAATATTAGTAGACAAAATACTTTCTTTTCCTGGTTAGCTTGCTGAAAAATTCACTCCTTTGTTCCAGATATTCCCAACAGCCCATGTTCTTGTTAACCCAAACCCAGCAGATGGTATCTGACTATGTGAAACTACACGTGGAGAGACTCTACAGTGATAAATCGCCTTCCTTGGGGTCATGTTACCATGAGGACATCACCTTGTGCTCCTCTAGATAGAAGGAAACAAAGTTCAATATCTACAAGGAGCACATAAGAACTGAGGACAAAGCATTCTTTATAGAGACCTGTCTACAAACCAGTCAGAGGTTAGGTAAATCTCGACAGTGAACATCTTCAGTTGAAAATGATGCACAGACAATAAAGGGGGATGTTGAGAAGCAATCAAATCCATCTCTGCCTGACAGGAGAATCAGATTTACTAAAGCCATTCGTGACAGATGCTTGTCCATTCACATTGTAAAATATTGAATTGATGGAGCATCCACAAGTCTCCTCTTCTACTGCTTATGTAACCACATGATTAATTTCTTTTCCCTGAAGTCTAACTAAAAATTTCACTGCTGAAAATTAAGGCTGTTATTACTTGAACTATTACTTGTGAATATGAAACCCAATTTGTTACCTTGCAAACTTTCATCTGTTTTATATTACACTAACTCTGCAAGGTAATTTTACTCTTAAAACATCTTTTTTACCCTCTGAGATGCTTGGAATTTTAATACCACATTTATTCTTAAACTCTAGTATGAGCTCAGTTCACATGCTTCATTCACTGGTAATAATACAAAGCTGAACACGGGTAAAAACCAATAATGATGTGTGTACACTGAACCTGGTAAAACTGAAGAGAAAATTCCAGGAATGGCAAAAAGACTGTCATAAATTCCATTAGATCACATGCTCTTGAAGGTGATGTGCTGTGTGTTGCACACAATCCTAACTGTTCAGGAACACTAAATGCAGTGTCAAAGTATTTGCAAAATGAGCAGAGTAGAACAAAGTGTTCAGCAATGTTGAACAAAGCAGAAGGAGTATTGTCAGAACTAGAATCATCTGAAGGACAAAATCCTATTTCATGAGGTTTTGAAGACTTTGAAGATCAAATGTTTATTTTCATTCTACCAAAGCATAATCTTGTAAAATTTCTTATGAAATTGCCTGCAAATATTAATTTTCATATCCACAATTCCAAGTTTTCTTACTCATTTTAACCTGTCTGACTGGAGTTTCTGTTCTGAGATTCAGAACCTACCCCACTGGAAATGGCAGCAAAGCAATGTGCTTCACAAAAGCTTTAGTGTTTTGGAACTGGTTATTTTGACAAACGAAATCACAACCAATTCTAAGTAGAACTCTGATTAAGTAAAAATTTAGCAACTAAAAATTGAATTTATGTTTTGGCTAGAAACTAAACATCATCTGTCCAAGAAGATGCTTAACTTGATCTTCTTACAGGTTGCTAGTGTAATTATTCCTGGGAGATGCTGAAAAATAATGACAGCTGGATCAAAACCTTAGATTGCAGCCCAGTGCGACTGGGATTAGAGGAACTGTTCTCTTCAATTGAGAAAAAAAGCACATTTGACACATTACATGTTCCTGTTCTTGTTTCCCTGACAGATTAACAAGAATACTGAGATTTAAACAGAGGGGCAGAGGGGATGAATGTACTGTCACTTCATCTGGGATACATAAGAAATAGTAACACCATGGCTAAAAAGGTTAGTATTATCTGAGAACCCAGTCAATCTCAGAATTCAATAAGAGGTTTTTACAGACTCTGTTTTCTATCCTTTCCCTGGTTTCTGGGCCCACAATTCACTGATGAGCCAGCAAAACCCCTGAATGGTAATGAGAACCTTCCAGTAGAAAAAGTCACGCCACAGTGCTGCTGCTAATTTATCACTGTGAGACAAACTGCATTACACACAAGGGTGAAAGGACAATTTCAAAATCAATTACCTGCCAATTAAAAAAACTATTAATAATTATGGGTTTGTTTTTCATGTTCTGCACTGGTCATTTAATCTTAATATCTTCTTCACCACAGAACTGACTTTGGAAAACAGTGTTTGTCTACAAGGTTGCACAAAATTTTGAATTTCACATTCACCCTTTGCTCCTCAGCAAAAGGTCACGGCTAATTCATTAACTGCCAATAATGCTCTAGGGTTTTTTTCTGAAAGGAACACTGAGGCATTTTCTTCAGAAGACCTCTGCCAGAGTACTGAAATCATATGGGTAGATTCGTAGGTGATAACAACAATTGTCTTACTCATTTTTCAACAGGTGTTTCATGGATTCTAGTTCTTTTTATGCATTGACTGACTTTGTGTCCTGGAGCAAGCTTAAATAACTAGATAACAGAAGAATAGTTTGCTACCTGTAAAGCAATAATAACAAACACAGACTTTATTGATATTATTTTTAATAGAATTTTAGATGTAGTGTTTTGATTAAAAAAAAACAAAACAACAAAACAACTAACCAATAAACTAAAAACCTACAAACCCCCCATCCAACCAAACAAAAAAACCCAACCCAACCAACCAGAAGCTAAACAAAGAAACAGAAAACAAAAAAACAAACACACAAACAAAAAATAATCCCCAACCAGAAACAAACCCATCAAACGACCTATCATGTAGTGGAAGGAATGTTTTCTTAGAAGTGCTTCTTGCAGATGCTTGCCTGGCAAGTTCTGTTCAGACTGGTGTTTGATCCTCTGGAGCTTTGATCCGAAAGAGCTCTTGGGTTGCACTTCTTGCTTGACACGGACGTGGTAAGTGAATGACTTTAAAAGAGAGCTCCTTGAGATCCTAGTATTTTGGGGCTGGTATGAACTACATTCAGCCTCACATGAAAGTCCTCAGCAGGAGGATCCTCAGCTACCAACAGCAAGTGAGTCAGCTCACTGAAGTGCATGTGGAGTGAATGAAATCTAGTGAACTGATTTGGCACCTATAAATAAACCCTGACTGACTCATTTAGGTCTCCTCTTGAAAGAAGAGTGGTCATAACAAGGCCTCAAGATAAACCAATAAAAGATGAAAGAAGCCCCTGAGTTTGAAAGTTCTTCCTTCATGCTCTTCATGTTCTCAGGTCTTCCCCAAGAAGTTATCCCCAGTCTGAGCAGGTGCTTTTTAAGGTCTTCGTTCAAGCACCTCCGCAGAGGGAAGTGGCAACCACTGGCCCTTTCAGAAAGGCCTGTTGAAAACGTCACCTTCCCATTTCTATGTTTGCAATGCCCGAGCAGGCCCTGAAAACCGTAGGTGTTTTCTGTCACTGACACTGGAAAGATCCATTACAGATTTACTACAACTTCGTGGCCTCTGCGGCAAGGGGAAGCCTGCTGGCAATGGCAAACACGCCGAAGAAAGCCAGGCCGTGGCTGTTCTCACAG
>VWZY01009796.1:1051182-1066021 GCA_013399075.1 Chloroceryle aenea
AAAAAAAGCTGTATCCTGGAACTCAGTCCAAAGGATTAGGAAGATAACAGGAGGATCTCTCAGGATCTCTGTGGCACTAAAATCCCAGTAACTCCTCAAGGCATTATAAATCCTATAGCTCCTAAAGGTGGCTAACTGTCGTGATGGCAGCCTTTGCCAAATCTACACCTTAATCTCCCTGAACTGTATGTACATCTCCAGGTGTGAAGTGGAGGTAGTAGCATTTTCCTGATTCAAAGAGGCACTATGAGGATAAGCTAAATACTGAGTCATTTAATGATAATAAACAGATAATGGTATGGGTTTTTTTTTTCCAGGGAAAACAACAGGAAAAAATCCTACTGGCTTCAACATGAACATCTTTTTTTTTTTTTCTGAGAGTCTTCATTCTACCTGGATGATGTGACAGGAAGAGAGTTTCTTAACCCTGTTCCTCTTACCTCTGGCAACTCACATTGAAAGCTGGGTCTGTAAAGTTGTTTCTTCTCTTCTGAGACTGAAGGAGGCAACTTTCTCACTTTGGAAGGGGTGGATGCTCCATAGATGTGCAAGGGGTAGAGACTTTCCCGTCAGGAATAAGAAGAAGTAGTAATGGCATCACTTGCATTTGCCTTTCTTTAACCTTCTTTCTGGCAGTTTTCCCCTGACTTGATCTGGCATTTCAGTCTTGACACCCAAAGCACAGAGCATCATGACACGGAGTATGCTGAGTTTTGGCATAGCTTGCACTGAAGTATGCCCCTGAGCCTGGGACCAGGGCTCCCTGTGAAGCAGTGACATTCATTGGCAGGTTCTGCTCCATTTTTAAGTTTTCCAGTTTCCCTTTCACAGTACAAATTGCTGAATTTAAAACATAGACATAAAATTCATATAAATTGAGACAAACGGTTTGTGTAACATGTAATGTCTGACACCTTCAAGGAGAGCTGTATGCACCTGGGCACATTCACCACTGAATGGCATACAGAAAAATGCTTTGGCAGCAACTCCCGTTAAAAGGGAGCTCGCAACGGGAAGGTTTAAAACACGCAACAGAGAGAAATCTGAGCAAGGCTTTTCGGGAGACAATACAGACTTTATCCACTAGGTGGTGGAAATCTGCCACCATCCAGAGCTTTTAAAAAACAGGAAAAAACCCCACATAATTATGAAGGGCAGGCTGAATTAAGATAGAAAATAGCTGTAATAACAGCTTACGATGTATCGATTAAAATGAGTTCTCTGACTGTCGAAGAGACAATCATAGAAAATTATTCTTAATGCTATCCCTGACACAAAGGCAAAAATGTCAGTTAGGGAGGTTTTCTGATGTTTTAGGAAAGGAAATGAAGGGATAATTTAATCTAAATGAATTCTCTCACCCTCTGCAGAAGGACTGTCATCTGTAATTTTAGACCATAGGAACTCAGGAAACAAATCTCTCATGCATTTATTTATCTTCAACTGCCAAAATATATTATTTAAATTAGTAATTTTAATTAACGTGCTTTGTAGATCTCCCACTCGCTGCCACGTAAACATTGTTTGCAAAGGTGTCCTCGTGGTGGCAGCAAAACGATCAATTATTTAATAAAAACATATTTGAAAATGACACTATTTTCTGTTGTTCTTGGCATAATTCATGGGTGGAAATGCAGACAAAGCACGTGCTCTGGTGCTAACATTACAGAAGGAAAAAGGATTTTCAGAACCACTTGCTTCTTCTAATACAGCACCAACAGACAGCTGCTGCTGACTTTATTCCACCCTTCTTCTTTCAAAGCTACTCCCAAGCAATACCCGACATATGATTCATGTTTTTAGATGAAAGTTACACAGGTTTCAAAGACATTGAGGACCTACTCTTTCACTGAAATTCATGGTTGTTATCTCAGTACCAATTCACACATACATGGCATGAAGTCATCAATACACTATTTTGAAAAAAAACCAAACAGCTGACATTCAGATAGTGAGCTTGCCCCTTATTTATTGAACAGAATTCAATATATTGTATTCTTGTTAATGTCATTCTGAACATGCTGGGTTCACTTCCTAATACATTTTATCAGACCCTATATTGTAAGTTATCATTTATAACCGATGTTTACATCTTGTGTCCTGAAAAAGTATCAGACAAAAGCATCCCTAATATCTTTCTTCCCAGTGATATCATTATGAATCATGAGAAATCTTTCTTCATTTATGCATTAACAGATAGATGGCAGTCCAGCTGTTAAATTCCTTCATTTCTTCTTGGCATGTATCAAAAGGGGCTTGTACTAGGGTTAAAAGGCTGCACTCTTCAGAAGACTGGGATGAATCTTCATTTAATGAGTTGCAACTAATTAGTGCTCTTTTGGTCCTGTTAGTGAGGGTCACACCAACTTTGCTCCTTCATGTCATTACCAGGGAATATGATCTTGTCATCTGACCTCTGAGCAGCCTACATGCTCATACCATAACTAGAGTACTTTTCTCCTGTTAATTAAAAGGTTTATTCTTTTTCCTGGGTGTTGTTTATGGACCACTGATAACCAAGGGAAATAATATTGCAGTGGAAATGCTAATAACGGAGGTGGTTATTCCCCTTTTATCTATTTTCTGGTGTGTCATTCAAAGGGTGCAGTTGTTTAATGAACTGAAGACAACTTCTTTTTTTCTGTCCTGCCTAAATATAAGAAGTAGAAGCTCTGCATTCTACAGATACACTCTAGTAATTTTCAGAACTCCATTATTCATTAAATGTTACACCTAATTTTAGGCCTTCCATTTTGCAATGTTATCCTTCACCCTCAGAAACGTAGTACCACTTACATAAAGGTTATTTTAGAAGCTATTACACAGAATCACATTAGCAATCCAAACCATTTCTTATCTGTGCAGAGACTTCCAGCCAGGACAATATTATTGAAATGCAGAAGTTACAGTACTTCTGTTCAACTTTATTTGCCTTTTAAAGATCCCGGTGAAGTACTGCTTCATTTGCAAATCCTTCCCTTCAGGAAAATGCAATGTATCGACACTAAATTGTCTTGACTCAGCTGGCTTGGGTAC
The DNA here is from genome assembly GCA_013399075.1 of Chloroceryle aenea. Taxonomy (NCBI): domain Eukaryota; kingdom Metazoa; phylum Chordata; class Aves; order Coraciiformes; family Cerylidae; genus Chloroceryle; species Chloroceryle aenea. The sequence continues at coordinate 1,054,219 of VWZY01009796.1, forward strand.
TCTTGCAGCAATGTCTATCTCAGATTGTAGTGCTCACCAAGGTGGTAAGTAGCACAGGGGCAAGTCTATGTGGAATGTTGTACTGTAACATATTATTTCTCTGAGGACCCACGCTCGTTGTTTTTAAATTAGTGTTCACACAGCTTTACGAATCAGGCATTTGGCTGCAGAAGGGACAAGCTTCAGAGTCCTTGATACTAATTGCCACAGTGTGATTATAATCTTAGGGTTCAGGGCAAACTCAGTTCCAAGTAATGGTATTATACCTACACAGCTTACAGTTTCTCTGTCAATCAGTGAGCATATGTGAAAACATTTGCAGCCTTTATTATTTAACTTTTCTGTAAAGTCCAATGTAGCCTTAGCACTTGTTAGACCACATTTAGATACTGCATCCAGTGTTGGGCCTCCCAGTACAAGGACTCTGATAAAGTAGTGTGAGTTCAGTAGAAGGCTACCAGGAGAGTGTCTGGAGCACCTGCCCTGTGAGAAGTTCAGGGAAGGGGGTTCCTTTGATCTAGAGGACAGATGGCTTTGGGGGCACCTAACAGCATCCTGCCAGTATCTATGGGAAAGGTATCAAGAAGAGTAAGCGAGACTCTTCAAAGTACTGCATGGCAGGAGGATGAGAGACAAGGAATGTAAACTGAAACAAGAAAGGTTCTGTCTCGATATAATTTTCTTTTCCATGAGAACAGTTAGACCCTGAAGCAGGCAGCTTAGAAACTATCTCAGACTTGGAGCTTGTCAAGAACTGACTGGATAAATCCTTGGTCTGAGTTCAGAGGGGACTCTGCTTTGAGCAGAAGGCTGGACTATAGACCTCCTGAGACCTCTTCCAATCTAAGTTATCCTATGATCTTGTTTGTTCACATTTGTTGAAATTATTAATACTTATATGTATCATAAAGCAGGTTTTCAGTGAAGTGGTATTTAGTTTGATCCTCCACTGAGAGGTGGCCTCACTGCCCAATAACTCTGGTGGCCCAAGGTCAGTTTGCCAGGATGGAAGATTCCCAGGAGACTGTGGATCACAGTCTCATCATTGAACGCATCATGCTGTTGGATTGTTCATTAGGAAGTCTTCTCAGGGATTCCTCTAGTACACAGGATTCCTCTAGCACACAGCACTGTAACATTGTTGCTGCTTCCCTGAAGAGAGAGAAGCAGAGCAACAACAATCTGAAGAAAGTGGGGTTTATCCATGTGATTATATCCATGTGATTAGGTAGCTCAGAATGTAAAGGAATTGCTCAAGCAATTATCTCCCAGGTAGTACATACCTTCCCCTTTCCTGTGCCTATTTTTAGTGTAAGCTCTTTGCAGTGTTATCTTGTGTTTATATTTTGTCTTAGACAAAGCAAATTCAAATTCAGCTTCTCTTAGGTATCATAATAAACCCAACAGATGATGTTCAAGTCAGAAGGATGTACAAGACACCCATGTATTAGTGGTAACTGGATGCTGTTGCAATTCCTTTAGTGCAAGAAGGAGCAAGACATCAGGGTAAACAAGATGCCTGGCAGACAGAGCATTTCATATATGAGAGTGCTATAAAGCCAGTCACCTAGGCTGGCTGCTTCAGACCTGTGATATATGTAATATATACCACTATGGCAAAAGAGGAGTTTCACTTCTGGGCTATGGACTGCGGAGAAAAAGGACAGATAGAAAGTGAGAAGAAAACTTGACGGAGCAATAATTGTACTCTGCTAATTCCTGTATTATAAAGGGCTGTTCATGTTTGGAACAGAAAATGGTAACACCCACTAAAATAAGAGTATGAATGTGGACTGGAAGATGAAAGTGTGACATCAGTCAGTAATTATAGTAATGATACAATTGTATCTTTTGTGTGTGTTATTTCTGAGAGGCTGACTTAATTAAGAGTTAGCATATGCATGAGTGGTATTACTAACTGTGTATGTGTGTAGAGCATTTTGTTGCTTTGGGAACTGCAGGATTAATATTTTTTTTTAAGTGAAAAATTATCTGTTGTACTCTAACTTCTGGATAAAGGAGGCAGCTGGTGCAGTGGCAGCTTTCATTCCAGCATTTTCTAATTTTGGAATACCTGAAATTGCAATCTGACTAGACATTTGCTGTAGGCTTTTTCTTATGACACACAGACATATGCATGCATATGAGCACACCCAAACACACACATGCAAACTATATTAAATTCACGCACATGTAAACACATAAAATTATCAATTTATTGCTCCTCTGAAACTCCTTTAATCTTGCAGATACAGTTGCAAAAACAGATTAAAATAAAAATCAAGAAGCAAAGGTTAGTACAGAGGTAACATTTAATCTTAACATGCACTTTTTTAGGAAAAGCTACCATGTCTCATTTTTATTAAAAAAATACTTCTGTCCAATAGGGGCAATTTTACACTAGTCTGAAGAATTGCTTGGTAAGCATAAGGCAAATTCCAAGTGTTAACTGTTATGTCTGACACTGAATTTAATAAATGATGGGAAACTGCAGACTGAACATGTTATAAGAACAATTTTCTTATACTTCAAAGTTCAGAAACCCATAAATCTCTTATCAGACTTCCTAAATTAATGATTACAAGAAATGGTTTCACCTGCTCTTGTAATGAAAATAGCTTCTCTTCCAATTTCTATCAGTTTTCTTGCTACCATGAAGCCAATTGGAATAACTTTTTTTTTTTTTTCTCTGATGTAGTCACCCTCCTGGTTTTAATTTCACCATGCAAATGAAGAGAAACACCTGTAGCCAGAGACAGTGAGGATGACTTTAACCTATTTATAGGTAAGTAACTGGATTTTCTAGTTGGTTCTATCAGTTCTCAACCAATACCAACAATAATTTGAAACTTTTTTTGTATAGATTGTTATCATGTGTGAGATCACAGCCACCACTGATCACACAAAGCCAGATCAGATGTGGCTGCTGATATAAGTTGCTTAAATACTGAGTTTGGGGTAGCATCAAGCCTTTTGTAGAGGAGGTGAGAAGTATTTTTCTTTTTTTTTTACTTCCTTATATTGGAGTCAGTAAAAGCTTGGAATCATCAGAGCGTGTTGCTTCCTTCAGGTAATGTTTTTCCCTTATGAATGCAATGTGAGTTTTGCTACTGACTTCAGAAATTTTCACCTAGTTATGTCTAGAACTAAGTCCACATATATCCACGGAAGAGCTGGGAAACTTGCCCAGTGACTGAAGCTGGATCTATTCTCTCTGTGGCTCCTGGGAATGTTTGCTCTGTCTGAAATACTCTATTCCCTAAATGATACAGGAAAATGTCAGCTGAGGCAGTGTACATAGAAAGCCTTGATCAGGAGCCTGGATTTAAGAGCTCAATCATCTATATCCTGTTAGCAATGCTCTAGGTTGCTTGTTTTATATGTTCTTCTCAGTCTTATAACTTGAACTGATATGTGAGTAAGGAAATACTCACTCTTGGTATAGAGTATTCAGCTTCAACAAAAAGGATGGAGAATGTTCCTTTGAATCCTACAGATTATGGGTAGCCCTGTGGAGACAGCACTACATTGTATGTGGCCTTCAGACCCTGTGAAGCCAAAAAGCTTAATCTGGATTTGTCCACCCCACTCCTCATACCCTGGTGAGTGCACAGGTAGCTGCAGGGAGAGTCCTGCTGCCTTGGGGATGGGTGGCAGGTGAGTGATCCACCCAGCATCACAGCTCCCCTGGTACCTGCAGCAGCAGGGAGTAAAGTTCTTAGCTTACCCCATAAAACTCTGGCCTGACAGCTGCAGGGAGACGGTATGAATAATATTCTGGATCACTCTCCTGGCCAACATTTACAGCTTCTTAAGATGCCCTATCCTATGGCATGAGGGCTCTAAAACAAGAATGGTGTTAGAGGGGACAGCAGGAAGAAAATGAGTCTCAGAGAGAAGGTGAAATGAAGAATATGATCACATTACTGGGACAGGCATGTGAGATGGGAACAGAGCAATTGCACTGCAGTCCAAATTGTTCTATGCACTGTCAGCTCTCATCTGGGATATCAGCATCCTTCTGCCTTCAGAGGAAAATGGGGATAAGCAGGAGGTTTCATCATATGAACAGACTTAAAACGAACCTTGCAGTACTTTCTCAGTTCACTTGACCATCTATTAAAAATATATTGTGAAGGCTTCAAGTCCTGGAAGACCTCCATGTCAGTTTTGATGTGATTTTTGGAAAAGTTTTAATATTTTTTTAATTATATAAATAAAATCATTCTTTGGACTGAAATTTGAACCTTTGCCCTTTTTCTGCTGTTTTGAAATGCAGAGACTGATAAAAATGTATTAAAATGTTCAGTGCTGTGGAGAATATTTTCGCATCCTAAAATCTTACTTGGGAGCATAGTTTCAGGCTTCCATTTTATTGATATTTTGCCAGACATTATTTCATAAAGATTTTTAAAGGTTTGGAATATCCAGCTTTATATATGAATGTGAATGAGTTGTATATTGAAAGGTCTGGAAATGATATGAAATACTGTTAGTCAAATAAACAAACAAACAAAAAAATAAAGCAGGCTGAGACTGATTCTACTTTTTCAAATCTACTTAAAAAAAAAAAAAATTGCTATTTTGGTATTATGGGATTTTTATCCAAAACTGCATTATACTTTATTGGCTACAAATGATAAACTCTATTTATATTAGAATAGAACTTTGAGTCAGTCACAGTATGTGAACTGTTACAAAAGAGAGAAAATGAGCACATTAAAGAAAACTTAGCTGCAGGTTATTGCTTTACAGTGTTTTTCCATTTCCATGAAAAATAGAAATAGGAATAACTAAAGAGCTCAATCACTGTAAGCCTAGGAAAGCCTTTTGAATTTTAAACAACAAACAAATGAAAATAGCTGATTCAGTTTTATATTTTTATTATGTCTCCATGCCAGATTTTTCTGAACTGGCAGTTTGAAGGTTCTGAAATGTCACACATATCCAACATCCTGAGCAACCTCAGTCTGGATGCAAATGGAACAGTTCAGTGGAAGTTCCATCTCTGGTATCACTTCCTGCTTCCTAACCTATTTTGTAAGGAACAGCTGTCCTTCAGTAACGGAGCTGCTATCTTTTTGATCTGTTCTCTGACTTCAGTGGCAATTAGATGGTAACTGCCCAGGTCCATGTTGTTCTCCCCTTGGGTGCAGTTTGTGTGGAGCAACCATGGAGATGCCTGTTGAGCTCCTGAGGATATTGCTGAGTGAAAGATGTTGCATCCTTGGAAAATCTCACTTTGGGAAGACAAATCAACTACTAGTTAAGTAGGGTTCTCTAATCATGTGCGTTATCGAAGTGACACAAAGCAACTGGAACAACCTGCTATATCTTATCAAACATAAAATAATGGGGTCTGTTCACTTTACACCAGCAACATCCAGTGTAATCCCACATGTATAGGCTGTATTACTGGAGCTGCACTGAAATAAAAAGCAAGTGGTGTAAAGTGGGCATTGTCCTTTTACAGTGTGTGGAAAAAATAGATTTGAACAGAGAGTCTACAGCTAAAAGAGATCACTGTCTTTTAATAAGTAATGTTGCATTTGTTTTCACTCTAGAAATTTGGGAAAGGCTTAATAGTGTAATTTAAAATGAGGCCTCTTCTTCAGTGTCCTGGGTAAGCTGTAGTCATTTGGCCAGTACAAAAGGTATGTTGGTTGTTACCATTTAGAGCTGTTAACTTTTTTATGCTTGCAACTTACAGATCATCCTGGGAAATGCTGAGGTGGAAAGGGTAATTTAAGTAAAACATGTATGAGCTAGGGAGAAAGGAAGGAAACGTCTTCATATTACAATATGTGTCTTTGAGGTTCAGTTTTACCATTCTTTCTCAGGAAAGCATCAATTCAATCTTATTTTCATCTATCCAAAGGACAAGGATATTCAGGAAAAAACCCATACATCTGATATTTTTTTGCTAGAGGTCTGCAGTGTTTAATCACATTAGGAAACCCATTAAAATTCATGGCCATCTTAGCAGATGCATAGACAGCTGCTATCCCCCCAACTTCTCAGATCTGTGTGAGAAAAATATAAGTCTATTTAGTAGCAAGTAACGATTATTATGCTGACATTTTTTTCTGTTTGGAGTTACATTCTGTTTCTACCAAAATCTTCCTGAGGCTGTGGAATTAGAAACTCTATTTCCAACTTATATGTAAACATTAATTTTCTATGGTTGTATTTAATATGATATATTAATATTAATAATAGCATTGCCAGAATGATTGAGAAATTGGTACTCTTTTTAATGTTTTCTGTTACTTATTTTCACACATGAAAGAAGTTGTGGCTTTGAAGTATATCTATAAATCAGGCTAAACATTCCTGTGCAATTCTAGAGAACAAAGCATAATCACTGGTTTGTAATGAACAAATCTGCATGGGGTTAGAATGAAACAGTGTTCAGTAAAAAACCCCAAACTTTAATGAAAAAAAAAAAAGGAGCTATGTGTCAGTATATTGGTCTACTAGAATTTTGCTTTACCGATGTTTTATTACAATCTTTTTTTTTTTTTCTTCCCTCTGAAGGTCAGCCTACCAAGGTCAAGTTACACTTTGGAAACAATAGAGATCTAAATATTAGACAAGGATACAAGGACTACATGAATAAGCAAGTACTACTTAGAAAGAATGAGCATCAAGTAACGTCCAGTTTATGTCCCAAGGATGCACTAGAGCAGCCTGAGGTCAGCCTGATACATACCTGACTAGATGCAGCAGAGCAATGTTGGGTAACAGAGCACTGCAGTCTTCTTAGCCACAACTCTAAATTGTGTATCTGGTATGTCACTGTACACAGAAAAACAGAAGCCTCTGGCAACATTGTATTAAAGCAGTGCATCAAGAATCTTTCCTCTTTTGCTCCACTAATAACGCTATAAAAAAAATATCTACTGTGTTGGAAAGAATGCAGTCCAGCTGTCCCAGCACAGCTTCATGGGGTGGTGTAAGGAAGGAAACCTGCATCTCCTCCTTGGCCAAAGGCAGCACAGCTTCAGCAAGTTCCTTCCTTAGCTGGGACTTGTTGGATACTGATCCAAGGAGTTCAGAGATATCTTTTTAGCCCTTTGCTTAAGACAAAAGTTGCATGTCTACTTGGCCACTTGCACTGGCACTGGACCTTTAGCTCAAGAACATGTAAAGTTTTGAGTTTTACCGTTACCTGGCTTTGTCTGAGTTGCCCGTGTCCTTCTGGACACTGATAATGAGAAGGCAGAGAGGACAACAGTGACAATTCATGGTTAGAGCTTTAGTACAAAGCATGCAGCAAAGCTCAATGCTTCTGGTCCTCATCCAGAAGATGAGGATCTATACTGACATGAGCAGTTCAGAAAATAAAGTTGGAAAGCAACATTTGTTTTCAAATATCAGAAAGAGGCTGCAGACAGAAATTGTTATCAGAGGAGCAATCTTAATATTGAAGGAAGGTTCATCAGACCAGGTGCTCCACCACTGAAAACCAATCAATACCAGAATGAAAAGCTGCAGGTTATCTTAGCTTTTCACTCTTGTTTTGTACATGCTTGTTTTGGTTTATCTTCAGAAAACAAAATTAGATTTCAGTAGCAATAGCAGCAACTGCACTTGCAGTCCCTATAACTTTTCCTTTTTGTCTCTCAAACAGGACAACCACTGCCCTCTAAAAAGCAGCTAAAAAGCAAGCATATAATTAATGCTTAATACTTTCAGTTGCTAGTGCTTTCATTTCCCCCCTTCACTGTCTGTGCTTTTGATAAAGAGAACAAAAGATTTTTAATGGTAGTTGACAGTAAGCAGGCTCCATACCAGAACTGACAGATTAATGCAACTATTGAATTTCATATTGTGACAGAGCTGCGTTAACACTTTTAATTCTCTAAGTCTGTGCACTGCATCAAAATGAATCCAGCATCACTAAAGGACAAATTTATTCCTTTCCAGTACTGAAGGGAATTTTGGTATGTGGACTTCAGCAATATTCTGATTGTATCTATCTGACTATCATCAAACTTTTAAAGTGTTTTGCCATCTGATGGGCTCTGCAGTGTTGTGCTCCTATGCTCCCCACGTAACCCCTCCCAACAGTAGTACTGGTACAGCCAGGGAGCCTAGGCATGTAAGGTAAGCAAGGCTTGCAGGGGAAGGTGACATCTTCTACCAAAAGACCAGATACAGCTGGAATAGCTGAGTGTGCCACAACTGAATCTAGAAAACTCTGTGAATTTCAACTGAGAGTGGTGACTTAACCTTTAAGAAATACTGAACACTCATCAAAAGGCTTTAGATTGATGATCTCCTACACTTTTAACCTGTAGAGCTGGAAGAGCTGTGGAGCTGAAGCTATGAACTTAAGTTCTCTTCGGCATATGGAAAAAAAGTCTAGGCAGGTGTCCCATATCCCAAGGGTTCTTGTTTCTTTAACTTTGTGTTGACTTGGCAGTTGTGGTCAAGATTTCTCACCAAGTCATCCCATGAACAGCATAGAAGTAATTCCTGGTGTCTTGGTCCCAAAAAGGTGGGATCTTCTCAGCCAAAAAATTAAGAACACATCTCATCCTGTCCAGAAATAGGCATTAAGGTATCCAGGGGACACTATTGTAAAAAACCTTATGCTTACAATCTTGTGCCTGCTCTAGAAACTTTGAAGCAACATTAAGAAAGGAAGTCATCACACATCATCCTGATCTTGAACCTTAACCATAAAACAGTTTTGCTGGTTTTAGATATCTCTTCGCAAAATATTGAAATAAATAGTTAGAGAACAGTATTGTTCAAAGATTAATTTGCTGCTGAGATTGTTTGTGCAAACTGTATCTTCTGTTGAGTACTTTAATGGTTTTGTGAGTCATATTGCAATTACATGTTTCCCCTTAGTTAGATGACAGTAATTAGCTATGCTACAGGAAATTGCCTAAATGGAAAATTTTATGGAGGCGTCCTACAAATTTATAGAATATATCATGGAAATTCTTTGCCTATGCAACTGAGAGATATAAGTTTCCTTCCTCACCCCAGTTTTACACTGTTTTAAATCTATTGAATTCAGGAGAGATATGCATGATTTACCAAAAAAAATGGCTTTTGTCTACAAATGAGAACGGAATCAGGTCCCTGATTCTGTATCAGAATCAGTAATGAGGCACCATGTTGGTTTCTCTGCTCTTAAAAAAACATGTTAACACAGTTGCTTGTGACTCAGTAGAATAAAAGCATTAGTAAACATAAAGTTTGGTCTACCTTTTCTACCTGGGATCTCAGCTGTTGAACCCATTGAGGATTATCTTGTGTGTTTGCTTGTCTTAGGCTTTTTGATAAAAAAAAAAACCAAAACTGTTAAAGTATTTTGCTTGTACCTTCAGTTTTGTTTGTGGACACAAACATACAAATGCATATATATATATTTCTAAACACACCCCTAAAAGGACAAGAGAAAACAAACACATACAGTGCAGTACTGAGGGAGCTGAACAATTTATCCTGCTTTTGGAATATATAAACAATTAAAAAGACTTTATTAATATAATTTATTGCCATTTAATTTTTCAGCTAAGGTCTAGACACGATATTTATGAATTCTATCTGTGTAAACTCTGGGTCTTTGTTATACTGCTTTTAATGCATCACAAAGGCAGTCTTAATAGATCCGGATTTCATTATATTTTAGTCAGGCAGCATCTACATACTTATTTCCAAATCCTAAAAGCATTGAAATTGTGGTGAAAAATATAAGGGCTACAGGTCTGGTGAGTCAATGGTGCATCTTATTTGCTTTAGAAAAGGAAATGGTTGACTTTCTGTATTATGAAAAAGAAACCACTGCGTATGGTGACCAGGGCATACATAGCCCAAACATTGCCATGACCAGTATAATTGCTGGATGTAGAAAGGCTAAAACAATCTAGCATCTAATTAAAATTTCTGAAAATGCAGTTCAAAATGGAAAGATGGCGATAGGAAGTATACAGCTCAAGTTTTAGACTTCAGCATCAGGTCAAAACCAATAGAAGTCATGTTCTATTTTCATGCATAATGCTGTGGACTTTGGGGCAGATCAGTGCCGAGAAAACTAAAATACACTGATATGGTCTCTGCTTACCTTTTAACTATGCTGCCTCTTTCTCATTCCTAATGCCTATTCACAGTATGTAACTGCAAGAAAGAAATTCCTTTTGTTTTCTTTCTAACAATCTTTTAGAATGTGTTGTGGAAATTACATTCTGAATCTCATCTGAGCATTAGTTTAGTGCTGCCTCTGCTGCTGATCTGGCCCCATGCTTGTATGCATTTAGTACATGCATTTTAAAATTTTTATATTTTAGATCAAAACTCTTAGAGTTGGTTAAAAGAATTTGTTAGGGTTTGAAAAACATAGCCTTATGCTAGTAGCAATCACATTTTTGCAACAGAAACTTTCCATTATCCGAATGGTAAAAAGGTCCCAAATGGTTAGAATAGTGAGGTTCTGCTGTATATGATCATTTAAAGACACTTCCTGGGATTTAATTTAAAGCTAAGCATTGCTGTTCTTTTATTAAAGACCTTCTAATGCTGATAATCTTTTAATGCAAAATATAAATTGCTCTACTGAAGTAGAATAAATTTTCTGTATGGTGTATCTGTCTCTCAACAAGGATAGTGGTCCTTAAAGCTTACTCTTTTCTGAGGAAGAAATGGCAATATGTGGATTCTGGAGCACAGTATTTTAAGATTTTCAGCATTATCTTGTGCATACCACTGAAAATCATGCTAACAATGAAGTTAACGTTTTTATGATCCGCAGATGTGCTTTGAGCCTTGTTCAGTATATTTAATTTTACTAATTGCATTTCTCTTCCAATGTTTGTTATCAAAATGTTTGTCTGTGTTCACTACGAGGCCAGGCATTTTGATAAAGCTAAACCAAGTGTGAGAGCAAAATTTCTGATTAATCTTTAGCATTGTGTCTTTTTACCATGTCTTTTTACAGGTTACCATAATTTTCATTAAAATGTTGTTGTTTCTTGTTCTCAAATAATTAAACTTGTTCAGTGAGAGATGGCTCTGAATTCTGCCTGGATAGAGGCATGAGAAACAGCCAGTCTTTATAAATACGTACACCAGACCCTATCTACAGGGAGACACATAGTCTACCTAATATTTTGATAATTTCTTAGTAGGGCCCATAAATAGATGTATTTTAAGAGACTCTATGTGCTGCTTAAAAAGATTTTCTGGGATGCTTTTGTTTACACACAATGTTATCTGTGGATATGCCTACATTTTAATTAATTTTGAGGGACTAACAATATTAAACTTTATGCTTTTAAAAGCATTCAGTCTAAAAGGAGAAAAGCAACATTTTAAAAAATATGAAATTACATTATTTGTAGACTACTCATGAAAAAGCATATAGAGCTCTAAATATCTTGTTTGCTGCCTGCAAAGCATCCCTCTATTTTTATGTTGTGCAGCCCAAGTATGATATTGCAGCTTGGAAAGAGATTAAGAGATTTATGAAAAGAAAATGATTCAGGGAAAGCAGACCTATAAACATAACCCCACTGCTGAAAACAATAGTGATACTGATCAGTGAATTGCAGCAGAAATTGTGAGTATACTGAAAAGATAAAGTGTTTTTTTTATCTTGGGAGAATAGGTTTCTTAAAACAACAGTGACTGTTCCAACAGAGGATAGCGGGTATAGAATTGCCTTGTTTAGATCTTAGCTAGGCCCTGGGTGTTATCCATTTCATATCAGACATTGTTGTAATAATGGGAAAGATTACATGGAAGAAAGAAAGAAACATTTATGTGGCTTTGCTTTTTTTTTTTTTTT